>CAKALG010009753.1:0-29359 GCA_916700815.1 Helicolenus hilgendorfi
AAAAACCCTTTCCCCCCCACTGCTGATGTATTTCATACATAAATGAAACATATGAACACCAGTCTAGGAGGAAGAGGGACAATACAGGGTCGGTTCTGAATCCTTTCAAATCCGGCAATTCTCTCCATCCGTTCCGTCCGATCCTACCCCAGTATCAGCCATAACCACAAAATATAAAAGAAACATCTCCTAACTTCTGTTAAAATCTTTTAACATGTTTAACGTATAACACTTCGCCTGTGAAAAAGTAAACATAGACTCTTCCGGTCGCGGGGAACGGCACCCGTCAGGCGTTATAGCCAATCTTCTCGCTAATGGTCTCGTTTGTTTATGTAGGATATATAGCATAGGCATCAGTATTTAATTGAGAATATAACCAATTAAGAATCAGTTAAAAGTTCCTTAATGAGGTTGGACTATATAGCGCAAAAATAAATGAAATCTCTTTCATCACATTTTCTGTTCATTTGCTTGTGATTTACAGTATGTTTCAGCATATTTCCTCCTCTACATAATAGTTTATATATTACTATTGTACCAGTAATGACAAGGACGTGGACAGTTTTCCGCCTCTGAATGGAGATAGCATGTGAAATGGACCACTGCTATGTAACAGATATTGAGGAATATGAAGTAGCAACTTGTTCTCTTATATTTGTAATAAGGAATGTGCAGATACCATCATTTCAAGCAAAACTTGTTGCCATGACAGTGATGTATTTTGAATAAACACAGCATGATTAAAACAATATCTAATGTATTGGGCAGATTGCAGTGACTAGTCATTTGTGTTTGCCCAGAGGGCATCAGCTGGACCCGTAGGGACGTCAGAGGTTTTAGTCACAGCAGGGAATAATGTGAAGGCAATAAAGCTATAGTGTTTGTTCTTCAGTGACTCCTGAGATCTTGCACCGCACAATTTAATTGAAATTATCCAGCCATTGTTCAAGACGACAGTTTTAATTTACAGAGATAAGCAAGCTTGGCCTTGACTTTGCTCTGCCCTGACATGGATCGCTGCCCCCGCACCTTCCAAGGTGTCTTCAATCAACTCTGGCTTTTCTTTGGTATATACTTCTCATTTCATGTTGAAGTGCCAGTTATTTTCCTCCTGGTTTGTTTTTTCCTTTGACGTGTGCAGCGTGAGAAAGGAAAATCTATGTAAACAGTACTTCAGTCAGCAGATCAACACCTCTTTCTGTTCCGACTGACCAGCGATATTGATTACATAATGCTTTGTTCACTCGGCTGCTTCCCTCCCTTTGTTGCCATTATCAGACGGTGTGCACAAAGCCAGTCACTCTCACCATTCGCTGTGAAAGGGAAAAGTCCACGAGTGCCATTATGAGGAGAGCAATAGCAGCAACCATGTGATGGCTTTTTGCTGGGACTCGTGGCTTCGAGACTCTTAAATCCTGCTTTTAAGCGCCTTTAGTGGAGTGTGAAATACAGTGCATTGGACTCCATTATATATGGGTCCCATTTGCCATCAAGGCTGTGTGGGTTTCTAACGTATAGACGTGGAAACTACAGTCGTCTGGCGAAGTCACATTCACACACTTTCCTCCAGTAATTGATATTAATTACTTGTCAGCTGCCTTGCATTCAATTCTCCATGCTTGACAGCTCTGTGGACTAACTGGAAACTGCCCAAACTGCACTGTGAGCGAGTCACTTACTGTTAGTTCATTCATTTTCAAACACATGCTAAAAAATTCAGTACCCACATAGTGATGAATAACACTCATATTGATGTGCATTCTACCAGGTAGAACTTTAAACTATGCTGCTCCTTAGACAGACTCCAGGATGATAATACATGTACAACTTCTCTTCCATTTATTTTAGGAATTTCAAAGTTAAGGCTTAAAATTAGTTTTAACGCCACTGATTTCTTTAACGCATTAAGGCAACCTGCAATTTTTAAGTTGTAACGGGGTCTTCAAAGTTAGAGTGAAGATACTGGCATCAGATAAAACTAACAATGTCATACTAGCTTGTTGTAAAAGAGGCTAAATTACGCTCCAACTTGCGCCAAATTTTGGCGAGGAAAAACTAGCATGGCCATTTCCAAATGGGTCCCTTGACCTCTGACCTCCAGATCAGTGAGTGTAAATGGGTTCTATGGGTACCCACGAGTCTCCCCTTTACAGACATGCCCACTTTATGATCATCACATGCAGTTTGGGGCAAGTCATAGTCAAGTCAGCACACTGACACACTGACAGCTGTTGTTGTCTGTTGGGCTGCAGTTTGACATGTTATGATTGGAGCATATTGTTTTATGCTAAATGCAGTACCTGTGAGGGTTTCTGGATCAATATCTGTTATTGTTTTTATAGCCAATAATACATATATACATACATTTATATAAAACAAACACTCTCATGTTGATAAGAGTATTAAACACTTGACAAATCTCCCTTTAAGGCTCATTTTGAACAGATAGAAAATGTGCGATTCATTTGCGATTAACTATGGACAATCAAGTGATTCATTGTGATTAAATATTTGAATCGATTGACAACCCTAATTTATTTGGAGGTGATTTTTTTAAATAGAGAGCACATGACCGATTGAATGACAACAGCTCCCTGAACACGTCATAAAGACAGCACCGGTATAAAATGTTTATTTTCCCTGGAGTCCAGTATGAGTGTGTGTTCCTCTGAGCAACAGTGAGAGGGCAAAGGAGAAAGAGAGAGAGGTAGTTTTCTAGCAAAAAAAGACATGAAACAGAAAAAAAGCGTGTATTGCAGGCAGAGAGGAGGGGCTCACTGTCAGGATGAGGGTCCCTTGGCCTCGCCTCAGGCGAAGATGCTGCATTAAAGCATGGCCCACTCTCAGGGCCAGTATTAAACACCCCCTCTGTAAATAAGCACTTGTCAGTGTATTTTCATTGACGTGTTGGAAGTCTTGAAATTATATTTTATTCCTCCTCACCACTGGCAGGTGAGAGAAAGAAAGAGAAGGAGAGAGAGAGAGAGACAGAGAGAAAGAGAGAGAGAGAGAGAGGCAAATACGGATAAGAAAAAATAAACAGCATTGGCATTACTGAAGTGAGCAGCTTTGGCGAAGAGGGACTTCTTTGAAGACTTACAGCCTAATCCTATCTGCTGAACTGCCATCTATGCCTCGGCTTTTGTTTCTCAGTCTCTAAGACCTACTCCTGCAGGAGCCACCGAGAGAGGGTCAATGGATTCATCTTGTAGAGTGCAGAGAAATGTGAGGGTTTCTGTTGATAGCATTAAACAGAACATTTACAGCTGAATATGCTTTGTTTGCACATTGACCCTTGATAATAACAGTAATCCTGAGCATATTTTGCAGTCATGTACTGGAAGAATGTGTAGTGGATACCAGGCAGTGTGCAATTTCACTGCATGCTCTCTGCATTATTCTTCTATATTCTGATAAATGGATTTAAATGATAAATCGACTTGCATTTATATAGCGCTTTTCCAGTCTTCCGACCACTCAAAGCTCTTTACACTACATGTCAGCATTCACCCATTCACACACACATTCACACACTGATGGCAGAGGCTGATAAGGTGCCAACTACGTCCATCAGGATCTAATCTAAATACTCATTTACACACCGATGGCTATGCCTTCGGGAGCAATTTGGGGTTTAGTGTCTTGCTCAAGTACACATCGACATGTGACCCAGAGCAGACGGGGATCGAACCCCAACCTTCCGATTGGTGGACGACCTGCTCTACCTTCAGAGCCACCGCTGCCCCGATCCAACCGATCTATCCAGTGTAACAAGGATTCCTATTGTAATCCTTTCCATTTTATTCTAAAGGGACAAACATGGCATCGAAATTGGATTAAAATTGATTTTAGACAAGGTATAACACTGGTCTGTTTCTGCTTACTTTGAATATTTGTTAAATGTAAAGACAAAATGAAATGCAACTGTAATCCTTGATGATTGATTCCTGTAAATCCAGTGGTAAATCACTGAACGTGTACAGATGTACAGCAGCTGGAAATGAAGCCTTCGGAAAAAGCATGTGTACAGGTACACAGGTCTTTGCCTAAAGAGCAACAGCAAAGTAAATGTAGATTACCTGTAATCGCCATTGCTTTTTTTTGGTCTTTATTGTCTTTATACATACACAACTAAAATACAAATATAACACTGAAACTTAGTGCAAAGAGGAGGATACAGTTTACAGCTAATAATGCAGTATGATATATAGTACTATTTGCTGCAATAGAAATGGTTCGGCGGGTATTTGCTTACTGTGATGTCCTTTCTAGGAGTATCTTCAAATGCTTCATATCCCTAAAATCTGTACAACCTAAGATAAAATGTCACACGAGTCAATTAACCATAGAAATTGACAAATATATTGAAATTGTGTCATAAATAGAAAAAGACACAAAAATTGGACGTTTTTCATAAAATTGTACTAAATAAACACACAAAACATAAAGATCCTCAATGTATAAAACATGAAGAAATGATATCTCAACACTCAATAAGGTATTTGAGCTGCACAGTTTTACGTTTTAGAGATATGCTAGTTTTTATGAGCAGATTGAGTCCACAGAAGTTTTGATAGTTTTTATTATATTCCGCACGTAATGTAATATAATGACGTCATCACAAGCGAAGGATTTATTTTCAATAAAATGATACAGTGCAGATGACTTGGACTCCATTGTTTCTACCACTTGACAAAAATAATTGAAATCAGATTACAAAAAAAAAAGAAACATATCAAAGCCCTAAAAGATGATTTGCGCCCTGATCTCACCTTTCCACATGGGTTTATCAGATTATAGTGGAGATTTGTGCAGAAAGAGAATGTGGAAGGTTAAGGGAAATATACTGTTGGACTTAGTGAATGTGGCCCAGTGGAGCTTCAAAAAGAAGCAATTAACAGTTTGAGTTTGTTTAAAGGAAATGGGAAGGAAAGACATGAAAGGCCTCCCTCTCTCTCTCTGAACATCAAGTGCTCTGACGCACTAACAAAGGCGTGAAGGTCCACATGGAATAGCAGCTGAGTGAACACGGTGGGTCTTTGTGAAAGCTTTGGCTCTATTTTAGCCACAGTAATAATGAGAAGCTGGTCCTGTGGACTCGCAGTACACTGCTGTAGACTTATGACACTGGCTCCATTTAGACCTCTCCCATTCAATTACGATCCCATCTGGTCACTGCTGTTTCTGCTGCAACAGCAGTGAAGAGAAAATTCACTTTTGAAGACTTCAAAGCCGGTTTGAACGCTCAAATCCCCCCTATAGCACCTACAGCTCAAAGGACAGTGGGTACAGTGACTGCCAATTAGGAGTTCCAACGAGGCCCATTAGACCCCAAAGAAAAATAGATGTTTCAAAGAGGGACACAGAAGAAAGTGCTGTTTTATGGAGAGTGCAGGTTCTGCCACTGGACTGTAATGAAATATATCTCTGCCTTTGGCGTTAGTTTTTGAAGGACAAACTATTATTTTAAAGGGAGTTACTCACCTGCAGGCTGTCAGATGTTGGAGCTGAGTACCATTTGATGATACTTTCTAATAAACTTATCGAGGGTGCCCTTCAACAACGGTCATCGCCATCATCGTCGCTGCAGAAGGTGAGCCTGAGAGAGCCGAAGGAAACGGCAGAGGCTTGATGTGCCCCGATCGCTCACATAAAAAATTTAACATCGCCCTAAGGTGTTTTTACAGCACTATACCTTAAAGGTGCATTAAGTAAGATTTTACTGGCCCATAGCGCGAATGGCTGTGATGAATCACCAGGGATTTGATAAAGTTGTCACCAGTAACTCAGCAATTACTTTGCCCACTGCTGGGATTTCTGGATTTCAGAAACTCACTTTTAGACTTAACCTTCCTCCTTCTCAAAGCTCTAAGATGATAGTGTACAGAGGACAGGGCTACAAGTCAGCACCTGGAAGCATCTGATCTTTAAACAACAAAAGAAAATGACATCAGGATAAAAACAACATATTTCTTTTATAAGTTGATTATAAAAATGTGAATTTTATGTTTCGATTTGAAGTCATGAATTAGGACCACACACTGATGAAGCCTTAGTGCTGCAACACGTCAGCAGATCTGTCAGCGCTTTGACTGTGAATACAATTCTCCCAAAGGATCAACACAATGGATCAACACAATTACTAAATATTGAATTGTGAAGTTCAGTGCGGGAGAAGCACACCTGCTACCTCTTATGAACTTAAATAGTTGTACATGTTTTGGTCCCTGAGAGTTTATGTTATGCTTTGAAATACTATTCTAAAAATACCCTCCTTAAAGTGGCAGTAGGAAGAATATTGTTGGCATCATTGGGCAAGACTTTAGAACATCTAGCCCGTGACGGCAGAGAGAGAGCGTTCCTATTGGTTGTTTATTCAGCAGAGGCGGCCGTCAATCACTCGCAAACTCCGATCAAACAGTCAAACTAAGCAGCGCTGATCAAATATGAATCAATATACTGTTACTTTAATGCCTATTTCTCTTGTCAAATGTTTTCTGAGAGTCTGTGTCCCAGCAGCCATGTTGAGATCAGTTGATGAAATACCAAGCACCGCCCACCAGCCGGAGCAAACTTTCTCACTTTACAGCTAAACCGTGCACTACAAGATGTTCCTGAGAACATCTGAGGAGAGAAATAGGCATTACAGGAACATAATATTGAGATATATATTTGATCAGCACTGCCTAGTTTGAACGTTTGTTCGGAGTTTGCGAGTGATTGACAGCTGCTCAGAGACGGCAAGGCTCCAGCTCAGCTCTGATTGGTTGTTTTCCTTGACTAATTGTCTAAAACAAGACTTTCAACATGGTCTTTTAATAATAATAATAATAATAATAACTCAACATAGTTTGTCCAGTATGTCTCTTGGCTTGATTGTGACTTAGCGCAGTGATGGATATATTTGGCAGACGTCACTGAAGACAGATCAGCACTCCTGACAGCCAGAATTTTTTGGGCTTTTTAAACAACAACAGATTTTACGAGAACATGAGCCCTTTGTAGTAACAAAACAAGCTGCGTTCCAGCCTGAGACCAAATACTGCTGAAGTAGGTATAGGCCTACTGTTAACGTGACACGGTTGTTAATGGAATAGAGAACCAACCCCGGTCACCCCTTTTCATGTGGGTCATCTAACAGGTGGCATCATGATGACAATCCAGGAGAGCTTTCTGTCTTACAAATTAATGGATACTTGTCTTCCAATGTAATTTCCCCCGCACCGATCCGTCATTGTGTTTGCACTATGATCCGTTCCACTCTCTGGCTTTTCAATCTGGACGTGTCCTGCAGGGCACTTCCTCCCTAAAACAGAGTTGTCGTTTTCTTTTTGGTAAGAAAATACGTTCCTGTACAATCAACCGTTTTAGATTTATACTTCATCTGTTTGAAAGATATGCTGGAACAATAGTTCATTTGTTGATCATCAACAAACAATGAAAATGAACATTTCCAAATAGTTTGATAATTGATTCATCACTTAAATGACTCTCGCCGGTTCCCGCTTTTTAAAAATGTTTTTATTGACCAATCACGTTTGAGCGGGCTTTGTTTGCATACCGGTAAACATTCTGGGTGGAGAGCATAAGAGGCGGAATGCATTAGCCAAAATACAATCTGGTAACCCATCGGTTATTGTCTACGATGATTGAGCTTTTTATTAGCTTTTTTAAAAATGTATCTACATTCATATGCAGATATCTATTTATAGAGATTAGCTGCAGACATCGTCTCTCAACTCCAACTCTATTCTTGCGTCCCAAGTTGATGATCGGAGTTCGGATGAGTTGATGTGTTCCCAGATTGCGGTTTATCAGACAAAACAAGGAATTTGGGAACAATGCAATAGGCTCTGGGAAATTGTGATGGATATTTTTCAGTATTTTATGGACTAAACGATCACTCAACAAAAAATAAATCCATAATGGAAATAATTGGTGCCTGCCAAAAGTAAATATATTTCATTATTGTAAAATAAAACATATGCTATTATTCAGTGATCACAGAGGACTTCCCCCCTCTCTGTTGATGGTTTTCAGCTTGGTTCTTGTCTTTACTTTTTACTTGGCAGTGCTCAGTCTGAATGGACTGGTCCATCTTCCATCACCAAAGCAATCATATAAAAACCATCGTCTGTCCTGTCAATAATCCAATGGCAATTAGTTTCTTCTTCACACACGTCCAGGTTTTAATCCCTCTGTCTTGGAACTTTGACTTCTTGTTTGACCCCTAAACCGGTGCGGCCATCGCATCCTTGACTCAACCTTTATTGGATTCTGTCAGGGTTTTGACAAAAGTGTGGAAGCACCATCACAATGCGTTGCCATTGAATTCCCATACTCTCTGCACTGGTCAATTCATTTGACAGGTGATTGGTGCGTGCCTGTGACCTAATGATAGTGTCTGGAGGAGGTCAGGGATGGAGGCAGGTATGAGGGCAGTGCCATCGGGTCAGAAGGTCATTTAGAGGGAGACTGCTCGCACACATTTATTGATAATATCCTGGGAAACAAGTCTAGCCTTTTATTTTCAAGTCTAGCCTTCTCTGGCTTGATTTTCCTTTTGATGCTAATTTTGTTGTGATGTTCACCCTCTTCTAGGAACACCTTCCTCGTGTGGGAGAGTTAGAAGAACTGTAATAACCGATTACGAGGTTAGAAGGTTTAGCAGCTCATACAAAAAGAAATAAGGATATTAGAAATATTCTATCAAAATGTACCTATAATAAGATAATTATGTCTTCAAGTAAATATGGAAAATATGTATCTGTGTTATTAATGGAAATATGTTTCCATTTTCACCTTGGGTTGGATGGAACATTGACAATCATGCCTAAATTGATTTTCCAAGAAATTAGAAGAAAAAAACAGTGTGTTTTTTAGAGAAAGCAGACTGTGTCTCTTCTCGGTCCAGAAGGAGTACATCCCATGTTGTTCAACAGAGGTGTTGTGCTAAATGATATGTTATTAATGAGAGGCAGCATATTGAGTAAAGATTACAGATGGATTTGCCAAAGGCGCCTACACACTCAGATCCTTTTGGAAAAACCCAACTTTGTATATTTTTTATATATTTTCAAGGGTGGTTAAAATGTATTTCTATGATAATGTGAGGTGAGAGAAAAGGTTGAATCCCCCGCACTGACATTATCAGGGAGACAACGCTTCAGTTAAGGACCTTTTACAGGCATCCAATTTATAATTTGAAACAACACATTTTATACTAAAGCAACAGGCTGTAACAACCAATCCAAAAAGGAGAACCACATCTCAAACACCTGAGACAATTACCACAATGATGATTCCCTAAAATATCCATGAAAATACATGGAGAGAGAGAGAAAGAGAGAGAGAGAGATATCAATCATACATGTATTAAAAGAATAGCTACACATTTTGGGAGAGGCAAATGGCAAAAAATATATTCTAAAAATATCTAACAAATAAGAAAAAAGTGAATACAATTGTTTCAGGAAATATCAAGTAAATTAGAGGTTGACCGATTATTCTTTTTGGCCAATTAATCGTTGCCGATAGGAGGTTTCACAAACTGTCCTTATCGGCAGAACTGGGCTCTGATAATGGCCGATTGCTACACAGCCACCACCAGTCACACAGGGGACATACATCACCGTTTAGCATGGAGGCTCCATGCACAAAGTCAAGGTAAAGGGGGAGAAAAAAAGTCACGTCTTGAATATTTAACACAACACTATCAAATAACAGCCCGTAACCATCCATTCATGAAATGAAATCGCACACTGAAGGATCCTCCTTACCCCGCGAATATGCACAAACATTAATGGTTTGTAACAGTGGCATTCAACAATGTACGAGACGTAATCCTGACCAGTCATACTGTAAGCTACAGAACAGCCCATTGCAAATACATAGAACATGTCCCAATGATGTAATCCACCAAATCATACCTAAGGATATTCTCTTACAAATGATTCAATTCGGAGTGACAAAAAACAGATTTATTACAAACGGTGTATGCGAAAGTAGCCAACAAGGTTGCTGCAGAAGTAAATACCAGCCAATTAATCGGATCATCTTTTTCCTGCTCCAAACTATCGTTATTACAGTATATTGACCTTTAAAAGTCCACCATCGGTCGTCCTTTAATGTTAATAACCTTAAACAAAGAAGAAGACATCAAAATAGAAATGATCAAAGTAACAAATATGGTCCAAATTCAACACAGTGGTCTACCAGATGTGCATTAGAAAACACTTGAACCTGTGTAAACCACACAGTGGAGCTCATCCAGATCTAAACAACAGCAGGTCTTTTATCAGAACAACAGAAGCAGTCTTTACCATTGACTATCTGACTTCTATAGCTGCACTCAGAAAAAATAGCAACAACCACGATGTAAATCATTAGGTCAACCCAAGTTCTCCTCAAAGACGGCCTCTGTGATTGATGGGAGTCATGTGTTGTTATGGTCATATTCTGCATCCAATTAGTACTGATCTATTGTTCCTGTGTGGTGTTTTAATGACCACAGTGGGCGGGAGATGATTGGCCCTAATATCATTTGTCTCCCTAATCATGTGTTCATCACAGCGAGGTCTGTGGAGGGTCTCTAGTGAGCCATGTATAAACCCTTGCTCTACTCTTTGTCCTGGTTGAACCTGCAGCACCCAGTCGAAAGGAAAGTCATCATTAACATGCAGAGAGGTTAGGAGAATCCAACTGCAGGGGCAGAAAGGCCAGCATGAATCATCATTAGAAGATGACGTGGCACGGGGTCACATTTCCCGGTTAGCAGAGGTGGTTGCAGCGTAGGATGAGTGGATTGCCTGCGATAAGACTGGCACCATGCAGTTCAATAGAGATAAACTATTCTGCAAATAACTTCTGGGGGCCTCACTTTTGTGATATTGAACCACTCCATTCACTGTTAATTGCCTCAGTGTAAGGTTAATTGGCTTGTATTGGAGCCAGGAAATCCAATTAGCTTGGTTGTTATTCCATCTCCATCTACCCATTGATCCCCTTGTTTTGATCACAAAATAATAGTTTTTACAAATAAGACACAGTGGGCTGTGGCAGTCGTATTACTCGGCACAGACAAACCTTGACATTGTAGAAGCTAAATACGTTTTGTTGCCTTAGCGCCTTCATTTAAATTCACTCTTTTTGTGTTTAAATCTTGTAGGAGGACCAATTCTAGCCTGTTAAAAGTTCAAACTCAAGAAAAACCCTGTGAGTTAGCAGCAAAGTGGGGGGGGGGGGGGAGCAGGGGCAGCATTGGAGTGGGCTCTCTGAACCAGAAAATCACTGTTCCTCACCTCTCCAGCATGATCCTGCTTTTCTTTTTCCCCGCAGAAGATACGGGGCCTCCTGGTGATTCAGGTGAAATAATAGCAGGCGCAATCTGAAGGACATAAAGTGGCTCTGAGCTGAGCTCACTCATGACTGTGCCAAAGTATACTGCGAATATAATCAAAGGAATGACATGAATGGCAAGCCATGGAGCATAAATTGATTTCCACTTGGTCTTTGTCATAGTTATGGATAGAATTAAAGGGATAGTTTGGGTGTTTTGAGGTGGGGTTGTAACAGGTGTATTACTTCCAGTAGATGACGGTCAGCACGCGCCCAGCTTGGAGAAGCAGACAGGAGTACCGACACCGGAGCAAAGCAATACAGTGCTGTGGACAGGGATGGCAGAAAAACATATTTTAGCCAGCTAAATGAAAGGCTCACCTAAAATATAAGCAACATCCTTTACAGTATTTCAATATCTCCACCGCTTTATCTTGCTGTCAGACAGCCCTTTCCTTCTGCTTTCCGACGGGGAACTGAACTGAAAGTCAAACCTGCTGGGGGCACGGCGACCATCATCTAATGTAGGTAATACACCTACTATGGATAAGTACCTCATACAACCCCACTTTGTATTTCAAGCAATTTGGAAAAGGTGGACGACTGGACTGAGATGTCTATATATAAAAGCACAGGCATCACAGAGGCCATGACAGATGGATCCACATGTGGAACAAAGGCGATATGAACTGATGGATGGAGAGATGAATGGACGGATAGATAAATGGAGGGCTGGAGAAAAGCAGACAGGAGTGACAAATGGGCAGAAGATGAATGCTGTAGTCTTTCACGTCCAAAGAATACCTGACGGTCAAAGCCTTCGAGATGACAGCAGAATCTTTTCAGAGATGTCGGGTCAACGTTGCGGCATATGGACGGCTGTAATTCCAGTATGGTAATGTCTTAGGGTGGATTATTGCACCGTTTGAGGGATTTCATTGTTGCTAATGTTCAGTGGTTTTCTGGTCCACTGCAGAGGGGCCAGGACGGGCGTGCTGTGTGCACCAAATGTCAATGACGATTAGCATAAGAAGAGGAAGGGCAGGTCACTCGATGCATATTCCACAGCTCAAGAGTATTAATAATAAAACAACACAATGAGAGGCTTGCTTACTAGTTCACCGCAGATCTATTACAAATCAATTGTATTTTCTGTGTGTGGGTGAAATATTTATTCTGCACACCTTGCTGTGCTCCAATTAAAGATCTGCTGCGTGTCTGCTTATGCCTCTCCGCATCGCTCTGTTTGAAAGAGTCCAAGCCGCTGACCTCAAGGAGATGCTGAGAGTATTCAGAAACAGATCTCCTTTCCGACTCCCCTACACCCCCCTCTTTATCCATCCCCCACTCCCTTTTCACCATCTCCCCCATCTCTCACTGCAGTGTTGTCGCAGTGAGTCTGTGTGTAGGAGAGGCATGTATGTGCATACTAACACGGGCCGCGCTGTGATTTCCCCCTATGCCAACACGGAGCGCCTGCTGCCTGCGCTCCGGATTCTTATAAATAAGGGAATAAGCATTGAGCTGTTATTAAAGTTGATGGAGACAGATGGCTGCTGTTGTTTACAAGTTTAACTAAATCACCAGCCGATCAGCTGTGACACCCCGTGGAAAGTTGAAAGGCTGGAAAAGGAGGAAAGGCAGAGAATAGGAGCGAGGTGGCAAACTGATAGCTGCGAAACGTCTTCAGCAAGTGATTGGTGCCACAATTCATCACTGCTCTGTTGCATCAGGAGTCTACGGTTATTAGCATCAACGTATCTCAGAGATTAATGCACCTTTCATTTCTAGGTTTACCCAGCAGTCTATCTAAGCTCACATACAGTAAAGTGAGGTCAGTTTTTTGGTCTCTTGTAAGTCACAAGGATCAGGTCTGAGAGAAAAGCATACATCTTCCCAGTGTGACACGTGACACGTATGGATTCAAAGTAATTTAGATGTCCACTTTGAATGCTAATGTATACAACGACACTGTACTAATGCAGTGATTCATTATTTACTATTGAAAGTCCGCAGGGGCGACATCTTGTTCAGCGTGGTCATCTTTAAGTGTCTATCAGTGGGAGAATTGTGTATTGATTACGGTTTTTGGTGAAGATAAATTCATTGTCACAAAGATGGTTCCACAGAGAATACGCAGTCTAGTCATGCTTATGGGGGGGGGAACACATCAGGTATGTTCAAAGTGAAATAGTTTGTCCCAATCGTAAACTCATAATGAATTGATATTTCCCAGTCTGCCATTCTACTCTGTCAGAGGTGACATTGATATTCATACATCGCAGCAGGCTCTGTGTCAATTTCCAAGTCTTATTCAAATCTGCTCTGAATGGAGCACAAACCCCTCAGCAGTGCCGGCTGCGAGGATGATAGCCCGTCCTGTTTGAAGAGAAAATTACAAGAGCAATACACCCGGGGATCTTTTCTCATTCTGCGTGATGTCAATGCACAAGACATCTTGGAGCAATTTCATCCGAATGAAGTCTTTTCCTCCATCTCTTTTGTTTTTTTGAGCAGCATGTATAGATTGAGTAGATTCATGACGTGCACGAGCTTGCACGGTAAACATATACACACTTGCAATAAACTTTTGGGGAGATCCTATTACAATCCTTGACCCTGCGACCTTAACCTTGACCCTCATCGCTCCACCTAAACTTAACCTTTACCCTTCGTGAACCAATTTCTAATTCAAAGCCATTCTGTTAAATCCCTGCAGCTTAAAAACATAACCGCTTTCCTTGTAATCATAATCCTTTAGCAAAATGGCTGCTTTTCACTGAGGCGTTTTAAGTCATACAAGCTGGTGAAACACACACATGCATGACCACACACACATAGACATGCAACATAAACACTGCGATTATTTTACACACTCTTTGTCGACTCCCTAAAAATAGCCCAGGAGTTTTGTTAATGTGTGTAAGTGGTTTGACACCCCCTGCTTGATCCATCAGCCCCTCTGACCCCAGGTGACCCTCCTCTCCGTGACCTTTAGAAAGGCCAGCTGTTCCCCTTTACAGGATGTGACTGAAGAGGCGGGTCTCCCAGACACCAATTGATTAGAGAAGCATTAATCAAGCTGAGGGATTATCCCTAGCATGGAAAAGGCTCCTTTCTATAGTAAACCAATTACACTTTTTATGGGATGAGAAGGTTAACTGGCTGCATGAGCAATCCGTTTAAACCATCGACACTACGGGTCTGGAGGGGTGAAAAAAAGGAGCAGAAGAAAGAAGGCGGAGGAGTTGGCTGTGCAGCGCGGGAGGCCGAGGGCACGGAGGAGCGTAATATGGATTCATGGAGGAGTTGGAATTGAGAGAATAGAGTGAAAAGCATAAAATGATATTATTGGCCGTTAAAGTTAATTGGGGAAGTTGCCGTAAAAGGTCCATGGAAGGCAAGGATGCATGATGCCGCCCTTGCTGCTCACATAGAGCAGTGTTTTCCCTTCATGCTGCATTGAGCACGCAGCAGAAGGAGGGAGGACGCAGGAGGAGATTCTGATAAAGGTTCTCTCTCCACTTTAATGGCTCCCATGACTTTAATGACCGCTGCCCTGATCTCAGACTTAATGACCCTTCTAGTTTAGGGGGGGGTTAAATTAAACCTGTAAAGAGAAACATCCATTCATTACCACTCCCCCATAGCTTACCGTCACATCAGTAACCTGATAACAATTAACACATAAAGGCCTCCATTATCATGACAGATTCTACTTTATGGGGCCTAATCTATTGAAGCTCCACTACTGTGGCATGAGTCACAAATAAAATTGTCATTCAGAATGAATCAGATTGATTCACACTATATTAGATTATGAAAGCAACTTTAAAAGATTAATAATCAACTTACATTTGAAACTACTTAGTTAGCTGACTTTGTTTTGAATTGCTTTATTACGTATACTGTACATTATGGCTACATTATCACAGCTATGCTGACGACTCTATAAAGCCCCTTTCCCACTCAACAAAAAAAACACTAATACCTGGCATTCATTCCTGGGACCAATGACTCTGCAGTAGTTGTGGGTATTTATCAGCTCCGGGTCTGATCTCCTCTTTTCCGGTGCGATGCTATGTGACACGCATTGAAGTGAATATATAATAAATACAATCAACAAGGATTTGGACATTTATTATAATTTATTAACGTACAAAATATGCAATTAATATGCTCTCCTCAAAGCCACCAGACTCCAGTCAGAAAACAGTAATTTCACTTCGCTGATCAATTAAGTCACACTTCATTTAAACTCGACTGAAACAAAATGAAACTCATCAACCGTCTTGTTAGACTTGCAACTGTTCTAATCATCAGCTCTGGTTTGGTTGAAATAAACCTTTAATTCGACAAGTTAGATGTGAAAAGAAACAGCAGTTCTATGCGCTCCACAAAGCCACCAGACTCCATTGACAGAAACAGTATTTTTACCTCGCTGATCCTTGTAAAACACACTTCCTTCAAACTCTTTGTTAGTCTTTCCACTGTTCCAACAATCACCAAGTCTAGTTAGAGAGACTGAATAAGTAACAGACACTGTACATATGAAACATAAGTAACCACTGTAACCACTAACCCTGTTTTCAACCTGCTTCTCTGCCTTTCATATTGAGATGAACATTTCTTTAAACTACATGAATGTAACGTCTTTTCTTCTCTCAACACAAACCAAATTTGAAGTACTAGTTTAGGTGTCATTTTGGATGTTGATGCAAGTTTTGTAGATTTCAAAACTTGGTAGAAAGTGCTAACATTAAATTGACTCATATGTTATCCTATGCACATATGACTGACTCATTTTGCAAGAGAGAAAGATACATATTTTTCCATTAGGTCAATGCTACCTTTCATCCCTATATTCCAAAAGTCAAACAGATATTGTCCACACACTATAGTCGAACTAACAACGTGACTGCTTTGAAATCACTGATACAAGTCTGTTATTTTTACAAAAAAGGTTTTCTAGATGACTTTTCTTACATGTTCTGTTCTGTTAAAGTGGCTCATTGCTGTACTATGGTGAAGAATTTACTGTGACTGCTGAGGCTTCAGAAGACCTTTGAGAGTGTGATTGACATTGATGTTTTTCTATGATCCTTACATTGAATATTGTAACACAGAATATTGCAATATTAATACTGTTTTGGCTTCTGGCTGGAGGTTTTCTAATGGTTTGATAGGGAAGTGGATAAATGCAATGCAATACAAAGTAAGTAACTGATTTTATCTCATGCGCCACACACAACATTTTTAGTAATTATGCTGTAATGAGTCTATTCAATGTTAAGATGTCATTTTAAAGACAAACAGCTGTGTCGGGCTAAGCAGGAAAATGTCTGTTGTGCAGCTGTCTGAGGTTTTTTGTATGCTCTTCAGCTCTGCAGTCTTTTGAGGTTTTGTCTTCTCCTTTATGTGCAAAAGTAGGGCTTGATATGTTTTGGTAGACAACTTTCAGTAGCTGAGACTTGGGCTACATTCTGCTGCCTTGCTTGTTCATGACTGATGTCTTATTTAATACAATATGTACAAAAGAGAGGTTATGATTTATTTACACTTTTATCAATTTGTTCTTTTTTAAACCATTGCTGCTCTGCAGTTCTTCTCTCTGTGCTGAGACAGAATATAAACTTCAGGGACAGACACAGGATTATGCTCTTTTAACTTGAGAAATGGAATAGATCCAGTGAACCGTCTGCAGAGTGTTAGCCTATATCTGTCTCTTCATTCTATCTTAAAGTGCACTTTGCAGATGACAGATGCCAACCTCGGGGGCCTCATCAGCTAACAGACGAGTCTGTCAGATCAGCATGCTCCTCGATAACAGTGTGTGTGATTTAACAATGATATTTACAGTAAGCACCTGTTCTCAATTGGATGTCTAATGCTAACCCTTCAGAATGATGCTCCTCCTTTTCAAAATCATTGTTTCTGTCAACACGTGATCCATCTTTAATACCTGTGGCATTAATACATAGGTCACATGTATTTATGTATGATCCTATATTTTCTGATTTCCATTTGAAGCATTATACCCGATAGTATGCTCCAGATGGAGAGAGTTCATACAATTTGAGAAAGTAATAATTCAATCTCTTGTTTTGATGCATTGACATTTTGACTGACCTTCCTGTTAAGGTGCTGTGTTGACTATGAAGTTCAGTTTACTCGTCATAAGTATGACACAGCCTGTGATCACAGTTGAGTTGTATAATGTCTTCTGTATCTCTGGAGGAGCTTTTTCAAGTCTGAAATGACCCCAGTGATGTCATCAGGGTTATATATACTGTATATGTTTGGTTCAAGACTTCAAATCTATGACAGGAAATGTTTGTTAAAAATGGAGTTGTGGAGCTTTAAAGATATGCTATTATTTCAGTCAGGGAGAGTCTAATACAATATGCCATCAAGTGGCATTGTGGAAAGTGAAGGATTTCTAAAATCCATTTCTCACAATAAAAAATACCTTTTAATTTTTGGTTATTTATGAATAAAGAAAAACATATTTTCAGCTTTTTGCTTAGCAGAGACAGAATATTATAAATATCAGTACTTGTCAATCAAATTCTATTTGACACTAAGGAAAGAACATTACAAAGTTACTCAAAGGTGCTCTATATATCCAGAGTATTAATATAGCAGCAAACAACTATTGTCTATTTAGAAATATAGAGGATTAATGTCTACCTGAGCAGAGCAGCTCACGGTCAGCGCTCCACACTGCGCTCATATGGAAGTTACAGCTGCTAATGCGCCCTCCCTTTGGTTCCCCATCAGGTTAACACTGTTAGCTCTGACAGCACTTTTGCTGTTGTTAGCACTGTTCAGCTGTTGCCATGTTGAGAGCCGTGTGGAGGCAATCGATATGCTCTGAATGTTGTATTTAGCCCCTTTAATCTGCATCTATTCAAGTGGGATTCAATTTTTTTTTTATAAAAACTAACACTGGTTTGATGATCTAACATGAAAATCAACTGCATGCCTGCAAATATGGCTGGAGTGTCAAAATATCTTGAAAAATCCCAACAACATATGTGTAACTGACGATACTCCGAGTCTGTACAGGACAGCTACCCATCAGGGGTTCTCCAGAACAGACGGCATGACACCAGAGTGAGGAAACATGACACAGTCACAACAGGGTTGATTGGCGGCAGCTCTTCCCGCCTCAGTAAACACTTGTATCAAAAGTCATTCCTGTGATCAAAACATGGAAACAAACACCAATAGCTCCCTCGAAGCTTTTACCTCAGATGCCATCTTTGTGGTTACATTCATCCCTGCAATCACACCCTACACCTCAACCCAGTCGCAATCTGGTCCAATGCTGAGATTGTGCTTTGTACAAACCAAATATCTTTATTTGATCATGTCTTTGTCTTATTTGGAAACCATTTGTCATATACAGTAACTGAACTGCTGTCTCTCTCTGCACCAACTGCAAATTAACATTCTTCAGGAATAAAGGTGACCGCTTCTGATAAGGCAGCTCTTTCCAGTGCAAATATACTTGTCAGGTGAAGATAAATCCGATCCTGATCAGGGACTCTTTCTGCTCTTAGACTCCCATTCTAATAGATTTCCCTGTGATCTCCACTGATCCACTGCAGAAGAGTGCTGGTATTAAGAAGTCACCCTGCAGGTTACTGTAATGGTGCAGCAAATACAAATGACTCTCCTCCTCAGTCAGTTGGCTCCTCACATTTGCTTCATATAGAATGTGTATAGTATGTAAAGTTAACCATTCAGGTACAAAGACACAGGTTTTTGTAAAACTACTTGTTACAACACAAGTCAATATAGTATGAAGCATATTGAGGAATGTTAACTATGAAGGTTATTGTGCCTCTTTTCTAAATCATGTGGAAAAGATGTCATATTAAGTGACATCGTATGCACAGAGTTTATATTTAGCATCAAAGCTGTGACAATAATAAAGTCTCCCACATGGGGAGCAGAGCCTACAGGTGGATGCACAGCAGAGAGGAAAGTGTGTCATGTGTGAGTGTAGCAGCACAGCTGAAGTTGTCTGCCTGAAGCCGCTCACAGGCTTCACTCCATTTAACGTAACCTTGAGTCATGTCCAGTTTAAAGAGGCTGGTGGAATAATATCCAGCAGGTTATTTTTGCAGTAACTGCAAACATATGGATTTTTGATGAAACCACTGAGAGAGTTATTATGATTTCATCTGGTCAGCCAAATAGACTTTCATTTTTGAAGAGTGGTCTGCTAGAGAGAGAAGACAGTTAAACTATAACTTCCATGATCTCTTCCATAAGTAAGAAAACCTGGTTCATAATCACACTGACATTTGTAACATTGTAAATGATTACAAATCCAACCCTGGAGCATCAACATACTCAACAATGTTGTGCAGTTTGTTCAGTTCACCTCTTCAGGACTCAAAAAACTCAAAACATGAAACAATATGTGCGGGAAACAAACATTCACAACTGTGTGAGCTGAGACGAAGGGTCGTAAGAGGACATCGTCTGTCTGTAAAAGGGAACAGGACTCAAAGGTTGCTGTGAATGCTTCTTGGATGTCAAAGCAGAATGTTCTTGGATGTAAATCTAACATTTTGATGAAGTTTCAGTGAGTTAGTTAACTGTTTTAGAAAGATATTGCTGTGGCAAAATGACCCTCCATAGTTTAAGATTTGAAAGGATAATACCCTAGACAGAGGTGGTAATTATTTTTAAAAGTAATATTGTTTTATTTTCTCATGAGTCCTAGAACATTGTAGGTTAACGTCACCAGTTCAACTTTATGGGTGGACAGAGAGGGCCTAAGAGTGTACACAACTGACCCTTTGCTAAGTCCCGCCCCTCAAATGCAGACTAGCCAATCATAGCGTAGCATCGGCCAGCTCTGACCAGGGTCTGACAGCTATACGGCTGTGCTCCAAAGACTCTCATGCTATTGTTTCAGATTTACTTCAATTCAGGCTAGTTTTGTGGATTTTGAGCTTGTCATGATTAAACGTTATGCCTAACAGTGATACTCATTACCTGGAAAAGAGATACACGTTGCAACAATGTTACATTTCCATGTAAAAACCTGTGGAGCTAACATAATAAGAGAACAGCACATCATTAACTAGCGTTAGCACTTCTATGCTACGCTAGCTATAAAGGTCTACTGAATGTATACACATGCTGCGTTTGCTTATTAGGGCCCGAGCACCGACAACGTCGGGCCAGCGAAGGCCCTATTGAAACTAAAGGAATTCTTCTTTTTCTCCTCCCCAATGAATCGCCTTTTTGACGACCTTAGCATCTCAAAAAGTTGTTAAACTTGGCAGACTTATCAGACGTGGTGAAAAATTTGATATTTTAAGGGTCTCGGCCTCGGGTGTTGCAAAATGGCTCGCTAACGCACCCGAGGGAGTTGAAAAATGTGTGCCCCATGCTCCGGTTTCACCTACAGGTATGAAATTTGGCATGTGAAGACAAACAAAAAAGCCTCTTGGAGGTATGACCAAAATCAACAGGAAGTCAGCCATCTTGAATTTAATATGAGATTTTTGCCCGTTTTTAGCGTTTTGTGGGCCGTGTACTTTAACGAACTCCTCCACATTTGAACATCCACATTTGACCTCTGCAACTTGGAGTTCAGTGTCTCGCTCAAAGACACTTGGACATGCAGACAGTAGGAACCAGGGATTGAACTGTCAACCTGCGGTTAAAGGACGACCACTCTACCCACTGAGCTACAGCCGTCCCACTAACTTAAGCTCAGTATGGTTGTTGGACTGCTGTCTTTGAATGTGGAACAGATGTAGTTGAATATAATTAAATAGACAGTAATTAAGATAAATAAGGATGAAAAATACATATTGTGTTTTGCATTTTGTGTCAAATTGAGTTGAATGAGAAAGCATTTTTCCTTTTTGGCTCTTGTTCAAACCTTGATAAAATATTAATTACAACAAAACTTTGTTGTTACCTTTATGATGAATCTATATATCTCATTAAAACCTTGCACATATATCACAGCGTAGCAGCATGCTCAATCCATTTTATGGCATTTAGTTAATCCCCTTCTTGATTACTAATGATCAACACAGTGTCATAACTAAAGCCTCTTTCACACATAGTTCTCAGTAAATTACTAAAATAACCTTTCAGGCACCGCTAGTGAGTTTCACTAGCACTCAAACACACTGCTATCCTGTGGACAGACCACAGGACAGCAGGAATGCAACATATGGATGCCAACCGCTGTAAAAGTCAACAGGAGAAGAAGCTGGGGCAAGGCTGGAAAGACGTCTCTTATTATGCCGATGTGGTGTCAATGTTCTTGTAATGTATGTAATATTCAACACGTTTACGAGACTTGTTAGTTACCAAATCACCCAGCGTTGGCGTAAATGTTAAACTCGTAAACACGTCACAGATTCAAATACGTCTTTAGCGGAGTCTTATGATTGTTCGCTCGCTCGCTCCACGTGACAGCGCCTTTCGTCAGAAGTACTTTCCCTTGAAGTGTTACTACTTTCACTCACAACTCAGCCGTACTGGCATTTTTCCTGAAATGTTACAAGGTCTTGAAGTGGGAAGATGACGGTACAGATTTCCCTGAATATCGATCCCTGCTCCCATTCACACATGACCCCATGCAGTAAATGTTCCTGAACATTTCAGAGATAGACTGCACATGTGAGGGGAAACCATAATCTGCACTGCCAGCCCGGCAGCAAGCACTTTCATGTCAGCATTGCCATGAAAATGCTTCAGCTGGAGGCCAGTCTAGCATTGGGACCACCTCCCTCCCCCCCACCATGCTTTAGTCTGGCTCACTGATCATCTGCATACATTACCTCACAGAGGGTCAAACTCCAACTGTCCCACAGGACCTTCATTATTGCAGTTTAAAGCCCATTTTGACCCAGAAATAGGTAACAGCATGGAGACCAATTTTGGTACCAAAAGAGCTGAAGCTGTTTCAATCACCATGTTCAGGAAATTTGTTCAGGCAACTGCATTGAAAGTGATTTTCTCTGCCTCGTCGTTTCTCAGCTCCAACATTGAATTAAAGCAGAACAGCAACATTTTCATAAGCAGCGCAGATCTTTTCTCTATCTCTGCTCCCACAGGGGGGGGAAGGTGCGTGGGGGAGGGGAGTTGATGAAACATACATACGTAGATCGGCATACATGAGCAGCGGTAAATGCTTGACAAACAATGTCGGACTTGGATGGAAAGCTCTTCTCTCAGAAAGATTAGGCCACTGACCTTGAGGTTGTTGTTTACTTGTGTGTGTGTGTGTGTGTGTGTGTGTGTGTGTGTGTTTACCTTCATTGCCGTCTTCACATGGAGCTCCAGGTTACTGTCAGGTTCTTAAGTGCCCATTGTCCTCCAGTCTGCCTCGGGCCGTAGAAGTACAGAAAGCAGGCGGGGGGGCTGAGAGGTGGCTGGCTGTGTGACTCGGGGCTTTGCTTGCCACCTGTCTAGACATCAGGAAGATAACATCCCCACTTTTAATCCATACCAGAGAGCCTGGAGGAGACAAATTTTAGCACCCGTGCCTCACTGTTTATCTGTACACATGTCTTTCTCCCCTTACGACAAAATGCGCACTTTCAACTGTACAAGATACAACACACTGCCAGACAAATGGTACACAATGTCCCTCTTCTTCGCTTGGCAGTGGCTTGTAGGCTTCAGTGAAGAAAAACCCATCCCTCCAGAGTGATGTGTCCTGCAGTCGCTGCTTTATTTTCAATCACAACTAGCAATTTAATGAAGAATCACTTCCCTGAGGTCTGAGAGCCGTGCTCATACATACAGTAGATAAGTCATTCCTTTCAGTCGTTCCAATTTGCTTGAGGATGTTGAATTTAAGTGTGACTCAGTTCTCAGCAACAAAAAAACAAAAAAACAAAAACAGAAGTGTTGCCACTGGTTCGTTCCACACACCGTCAGCCTTTAGACTTTCACAGGTCGACTCATATAGAAGCTATATTTATTCATCTCATTTCAAGAGCTGTCTGTGCAATTACTGCTGGCACTTCAAAATACCGGTGGATTTACTTTGGAATAATGATTGGCATAAGAAATGCTTTAGCCTGGTGCTGTACCTGACGGGCTGGTTATTAAAGAGGGCAGAAGACTATTGTATTGGACTCAAGAAGAAGACATCAGGAGACAACTCTCTCATGGAACACTGCACTGAGACTGTGAGAGTCCATGAATGACTTGGTTAAACTTGATCCTGATAATACCCAGTTTCTGAGTTTGTCCCTGTATCTCATTAAAGCCCCATGTGTAGATTGTCTTTGTGATTATAGTCAAATTATTCTGATAGTATACTCTTTTGTTTGTTGAAAAAAAATAAAGATTGGTGCAGTTTTTGTATTGCTTTCAGTCCATCTCAGTGTCCCTGGGATAGATCCATGGGGGTGTGGATGGCGTACATAATGGCTACACAAACACACAATCAAACTGTCAGATTTTGATTCAAATGTTGTTAAGCCTTGATTTGTGCACAGAAATACATGAAGTCACATTTGTCCAACAGACTGAGCCCATCAGAAATTGTGTGTTCAGACAAAGAAACTAGAATGATCAGATTTCAAACTATCGTACACTCAATTCCACACTGTGGCACCCAGAACTGAATTTACAGTCTACATTAATCAAGCGGCAACCTCCGGAAATGAAGCCAATGTGTAAGTGTCAAAAAATGCAGTTTTTCAAATGGCCACTTGAGGTTGACTCCAAAAGGAAGTCAATCCCCATACCTCAGGTTAAAATGCCCAAATTCACAGCAGAAATAATAAACATGTTTACAGCCTGGTACAAAAAAACGGTTTTGCACTCTATAGCAAATTTCCCTGTTAATGACAATTGTATATCATTTAAACGGGTGAATTTTTGTGGAACTCACCTGTTTAAATGATATTAAGGCTTAAAGTTAGGCATAATGAAGGCGTTGCGTCTTTGAGTGACAGGTGGATGCCGTATCAGGTCGCTAGCTGCTAGCTGTCTGCTCTGCTGCGTAACGCCGTCCCGCCTCAGCTCCACCAACCATCCTCTTTGCCAATTTTTGGATTAACCACGAGTTAGGCTATGTCGTCACTCGCCACATTGAGCTTCACAACGGCTCTTCAGAAACCTGAGGGTGACATCAAGGAGACTATGTACATATTCTATACAGTCTATGATATTAATCTTTTTGAAATACAACAATGGGTTCACCAATCTGTCTCCAATGTTTACAGATGATGAAGGTTACAGGCACACTCTGTGCATCCTAGTGAGTAAGAAAACAGATTACAGGTAAAGCACTTTTGTACAGCAAACCATACCAAACAAAACTCAAAGACAATCTCATGCTTTGACTCATAATCCATGATTACATTGACAATGGCCGTCTCTAGAGATCTCTACAGACATGTGACTGGATCATTCATCCAGGGTCAGGTTTCATAAGACATTATTGACATAGTTATAGGGCTGTGTATTGGCAAGAATCTGGTGATACAATACATATTATGATACTGGGGTAATGATTCAATATGTTGCGATATATTGTGATACTGTAAGCAAGGCGATATATTGCAATTTTCTTTTAAATTACATTTTAGGAGAACTGTCACAGTCTAAAGAACACACCAGAAATGCACCATTTTAAAACAGGCAAAAATAACACATTTATACTGCATGCAAAAAACGGCATGGTTTCTGCCCCAAACTGCATGTGATTATCATAAAGTGGGCATGTCTGTAAATGGGAGACTCGTGGGTACCCAGAGAACCCGTTATCATTCACACATCTGGAGGTCAGAGGTCAAGGGACCCCTGTGAAAATTCCCATGCCAGTTTTTCATCGCCAAAATGTAGCGTAACTTTGGAGCGTTATCTAACCTCCATCGCAACAAGCTAGTCTGAGTGATAAGCGGCCCGGCCCGTCGGACCTTTAAGAGGTTAATTAAAAATCGATAGTGTTTAGATAGTGGAGTATCGATACAGTATCGCACAACAAAATATCGCTATACGCGTGTATCGATATTTTCTTATACACCTACATAGTTAACATATGATGACTAATCAGGCTGGTTCCAAATCAGCCAGATATTATTTCACTATTATGGGGATACAATAAACCCTGAAAGTATGACTGGATCATACAAATGACTAACTTGATGTATGTATCATGATAATAATTATCAATTGTCAGCAGTACCTCAAGCCAGGTATATGACTGTATATGCTATTGCTTAACATTACTCACACCTTATTTTTGGATATTACTTATGTTTCTTTTACGACCTCCAACAGAAATAAGTGAAATAGGTTTCTCTTTATCTTTAGCATTATAGCTACACTCTCATAATGTGCGTATGTTTGTTCATAAAGCACCATTTTAGAATTGTGATGCTGAATTATTCAATGATGCATCTAAGAGTTGATTAAATGTGCTCCTCCACTGGAATATTCTCTCATTGTTTGGAGTCTTATACTTAAAGGAGACATCTTCTGTCCAAACTAATAAATAATTCATTTGAGCAATATCAATAATATTTATCCAAGAGCTCATGCTCAGTACGGACGGAACAAGTGGAACTAATCAGCAGATACACGCTTGCCCACACAGTTTGAATTGAGTGCCTTGAGTCAAGATGCTCAGACTGTGTGAAGTCTCTGATGGAGAGTTCTACCACCTGTTTGGCCCCCATCTCTTCACTGCTCAGTGAGGCACAAGATGAAGCACTTTACATCTTAGTGATCCTCCTACTCCTGCTCATCACTCTTCATAATACCTTCCAACGCCTCCCTTTGGTAATCTGCTAAGCAAAAATGAGCAATACCCCGATCTTTCTGCCACCTCCCCCAAAAAGCAGAGACACGCTTCATTTCAATTCGGCGGTGACAGTGATGAGACGGCCCTCCCCCATCGTCACCGTGAGACAGTGAAACAGACACATGGGCTCTGTTTAAACTACAGATTCACTCACAGCACCAGCAGATGGCTGCGAGGTCCACCGCTGACTTAATGTGTTGTTTAGTTTTCATCATGGGAGGGGACACAAAGCGTGGAATGATCAATGTGTTTTCTTTTAAGCTTTATATGCTTATAAAAAGCACCAGATTCTGGGTGAATTTGTATCTGTTGTAGTTTAATTATCATGCAGTACATACAGTACATGGATGGATTACTGAATGGGCCTATCAGGCCCTGGGCCAGGGGGGCCCTGGGCCAGAGCCTCTGTTTGAAGTGACCATTAACATTTCTTGTTGGAAAGTCAAATAAACGACTACAAAGAGATGCCAAATGACTAAAAAGAGATGCCAAATAGTCACCAAGGGACGCAAAACAACCACTAACAGACACAAAACGACTACTAACAGACACAAAACAACCACAAAGAGATGCAAAACAACCACTAACAGACACAAAACAACCACAAAGAGATGCAAAACAACCACTAACAGACACAAAACAACCACAAAGAGATGCAAAACAACCACTAACAGACACAAAACGACCACTAACAGACACAAAACAACCACAAAGAGATGCAAAACAACCACTAACAGACACAAAACAACCACAAAGAGATGCAAAACAACCACTAACAGACACAAAACGACCACTAACAGACACAAAACGACCACTAACAGACACAAAACAACCACAAAGAGATGCAAAACAACCACTAACAGACACAAAACAACCACTAACAGACACAAAACAACCACTAACAGACACAAAACGACTACTAACAGACACAAAACGACTACTAACAGACACAAAACGACTACTAACAGACACAAAACAACCACAAAGAGATGCAAAATAACCACTAGTCTCCATTCGAGAGAGGAATTAACTGACTAAATATAACAGATTCAGCTCACATAGGCAGTCATTCATAAATACATGGATATACAGTACAACACACACACTGCTTCCAGAAATCCACAATTCTCCTCCAGAGTTTAATATTTACCTACTCATGCTCCCGTCTATCTCACAACTTTTAGCAGTAAGTGCAGTATTGATGCCACTTTTATATGACAGGTAATTTTAAATAATCCATTTAGGGTTGTAGAGAGCCCTGAGGATTTGCATTTTAATTATACATTTTGATTCGCTGGGGTTGATTACTCTCATTCTCTGGCAGCAGGTTAATTGTGTGAGCTCAGTTCCGCAACACTGTGGACTTGTGTCATTACTTGTGTGAATAATATAATGAGGTGCTGTTATCCAAGAATGGCATGTTCACTATTTTGGTACTTTTATCTCAACAGCACATCACATTTCAATATTTCCAGGGATTCAAAAGCTGATTTAATGATCTTTGATGCTGTGACGTCGGCTGTTAAAATGGAGGTTTGCTATGTGTTGATGAGTTATGAACTCATTGAACTGGTGGGAAAAATAGTCAAGCACATACGATTGCATTTCCCCTATTGTTCATGGAGGTTTCTCAATGATTTGCATCGATTGACTCCCATGCCTGGCCAGTCAGCTCAGCTGTAACCCCGCTCTGCACGGACCTGGTCCATTGGGAACCCTGCTTAGCTCAGTGTGCACAGGGAAGGGAATTAGTTTGGGCTTTCAAAGAGGGATGGTGGAGGGATCTGCTATGCATCGGAAATCATTGCTGCTAGCAGTTCCCAGTGGATGGGAGAAGTGCTGATTTGTAATCACAGTGGGTGGGGAAGGACAAGGACGAAACATGTCATGACGGTTTGTTTTGTGGTGTTCGTCCATTGAAAAAGTCTTTTTTGCGTTAATCATATTGTTGTGTTATCTCTGGTCACTTGGGAGACGATGCCGGTCGTCATATCAATTTCACAATAATTCTTTATATTTAGAGCATATTGTATCCTGAATTGAGGCGAAAGCACATTTTGATTAGGGCCAGGCTCTAAGTGAGAAATCACAAGTACTAATTACAAGATATAGATTCACAGAGAGTTCTGTCTGTTGTTGAAGCCAGGATTCATCTATATGCATAGAACTGTAAATAAGTCAGGGCAAAATGACAACTGAAATGTGATTTCAATTACTGCGACTGGTCAAAGCTTTTCCATATCAATATAATTGCTTTACGTCCAACTGTGTGTTCTGAAATTATAGTGTCCGTGGGAAGGGGATGTTTTCCTTCATTGTGCGTGAAGAAAACTCAATTTGAAAAACAGTTAGCAGCAGCTATTGCTTGGTGATGTTATCATGTGCAAAATAGGTGCCAAGTGTGAGGAGGGATTTACAAATGAGGTTTAAAGATTTTCTTTTCTATAGTTTATTATTTTCCAGCCAGATGATGGAAAATGGTATGCTGCTGGCCATAGTTTTGGAATTCCATCTACATTTTCCAACATTTAAGCTCCACATATTCAGTAGTATTTATTTAGCGAATGCAAAGTCCTTGAGCAAGGTGGTTGCCTCATGGTCTGCTGCATGGAGGGTGACTAACCCTCCTTTTAGACTGTGGAGCGGGCAAGCTTCAGTCATATGTTCCATTGTTTGCACCTCTCCACAAGCACACAATGGACTTGGGCTGCTGCCCCATTTGTGACGGCTGGCCAAGCAGGGGCCATGTCCGGACCTGAATCTATCGAGGGTTGACCACTGTGTCCTTGGCAGGTTGGGTGGTGACATATTCAGTGCACGCGATAGAAAGGAAAGATTCCATTAGCATCTCGCTGTCCTCCTACAATATAGCTTTTTCATGGCCCTTTATGTATTCAATTCATGCTTGCTCATTTTATTTGTCTATTGTTATTCACCAATTTATATTCTGCTTTCCCTCCCATGTCTGCCGCACCCCTGCTGTGCAGTTCAGCGTCAAACATCTAAAATCTAACCTTTCCATCTCTGGCCATCAGACAAACTCTAAATGTCAGTGATGGATCTCTCTCTGAGATGCCTGCCAATCAGAAATACTTTTGATGTACCAGACAGCTCTCATCTTCATTTGGGTGTGATTTGAGATGGAGAGCCTGTAGCTGTCTGTCTGTCCCATTGTGTGAGGGGAGCTTGTCTGCAGAGGGGTGGGGGGGA
>CAKALG010009760.1:0-11075 GCA_916700815.1 Helicolenus hilgendorfi
AAATAGGCATTACAGTAACAGAATATTGATTGTTATTACACGGCTGTGTTGAATACTCGATTCTGATTGGTCAATCACGGCGTTCCTCGGTCTGTAATTTCTGTACAACAGACCGCTGCTATGTATAACAGACCGTTGCTATAGGCGCAACTCTGATGTCGGACTCCTTTTGGGTCAAAATATTGATTTCTTAAGTAAGTAGCCGTGTAATAAGCTGTGTACATCTTATGGGCAATGAGAGCTTAGTCGTGTAATAAGCTCTCATCGCCCCATCGGGGATTCTCTCACAACAACGACCGGCTCGCTGTACATTATCCCTTACATATTTGATCAGCGCTGCCCAGTTTGACCGTTTAATCGGAGTTCACGAGTGATTGTCAGCTGCTCAGAGACGGCTCCAGCTCGGCACTGATTGGTTGTTTTCCTCCGGTCTGTGAAATCTTGCAGATGCCATTAGGAGCACCGGAGTGATCAGGAGCACCGGAAAATGATCATGATTTTTCCGATTACCTATCTCATGCATATTATACATATACTGCCAAAATATAGTGACTGTTTTATAACTTATATAACTTAATAACTTTTTTTAAAAACTTTTGTAAATCATATTTGCTCCAATTCTACCCACTGCTGCTTTAAGCACACAAGGAAAAAACCTGACCGTGATTTATTCTGTACGCTACATGGTTTCCAAGTTCAACAGTCTGCTGTTTATTAGAAGTTAACATTTGCTTTTTGCAGAAAGTAGTTGGAATATTTCCTCTTCCCACACAAACTGAAACCTTTGCTGTCTGTCATACCCCTCTCTCTTCCCAGTTTCCTTGTTCGTATCGCAGAGAAAATGCTGAGAAAGTACTGGAAAATTCCCTCGCGTGTGCCACTTAAGAACAAATCTTTGGTTTGTACGAGTGGTTCTTGCACGGGGCACGTTGTTCTGACCTGCCCAGATCACTGAATAAAGAAATGCTCCAGATTTCAAATACACCACCCAAAGTAAAACATGGTGACAAAAATGCCTGGATTTGAAAAAACTGTAGAGCAACTCTTACTATTTGACCTCCCAAATTTATATCAATATGTCTGGATTTTCAATAAAATAAATGAATAGGCGTACATATTTGCATTCAGCATGTCTGGGACTCACCCTTAGAAAAGCATAATGGTACCTTAAGTTCACATTTCAATTTTTCAATCCAGTTCATCTCATTTATTTCAGCAAATCTGAAGTGTTTCCATGTAAAAGCATAGGCCTTGCCCAACCGGGAGAAAGTGGTTGATTCACTGCGATCTCAAAGAGCCCTTAAGCACAAAAAGTTCCATTCATTACCAACAAAAAGAGAGAAAAGAACGGTGTAAATACTGCTCGCATTTCTGTGTACTTAAAAAGGTCTAGACTAGTTGTCAGATGGCCAGACGTATCGCTGTACTGGAGAAACATAATATGAATAAACAACATCGCAGCATTAAGCTGTATCAATCAATATGTGGTCTATCTGGACTCCCTCAGCATTTCTGTGCTGTCGATAATGCTACAGCACCATCATCAAGAAGGTGGAGTATAGGGGGCGAAGAGAGAGAAGATTTGGCATCATTTTTATGGTCAGTAAAGCTACAGCACTGTTGTTGAGGGGGATGAGAAAAAATGAAGAAAAAGAGCAAAAAATAATGACTACGGTGGAGGATAGAAATGATGAATCAGCAGATAGAGAAGAAAGGATATGGAAGAAGACAGGAGGAAGGAAAGAAACAGTATGAAAGGAGAGGAGGAGTTATGATTAGCAGGCTGCACATCGCCATATATCAACACATTTCCAGGCCTCAGTGCACAAAGGATGGAGAGTGGGAAATCAAATGAATGAGAGCAATAAACCGAGACAGGCGAGGATGGATAGAGGAAAGAGTGGAATCATTTTACGTCCATTGAGAGATGATCTCTCTCGTTATTCTGTGCGACAACATCACTCGTCAAAGATACGGAGGCCTCAAGTACTCTGGCTTCACTGGTACGCTCAGACAATGAGGGACCTTGGAGGGGATGCCGAACACTTCACAACTTCACCAACCATTTAGTAAAGGTTCTCTATATGATACCCACAGTATTAATGTAGCCACAAACAACTGTTTGCTATGTAAAGATATAGAGGAGTAATGTCTCCCTGAGCAGACAATGAAGTCACTCTCCCTCTGCCTGTGTTATAATTCGAGCTTCTCCGCACTTTGTTGACATAGTCGGGCTGGCCACACGTGCTTTTAGTGCATGTTAGTGCATGTCAGTACACATCTGTCGCTGCTCTTCACTGTGCTCATATGGCAGGTACAACTGATAACGCCGTCTCGACCACCCAGGCAGAGCACCAGTCGTTGATGCCAATTTTCGTAGTGGCCAAACGGTGGTACTACAACTTCCGTGTCCGTCACGTGATGATGATCACATTGGGCCCAAAAATACTTTTTCCCACAGACTTACATTGGGAAAGAGACGTCTGTAACTCAGCGGATATTTTTTTTTTTTTTAGGTGAATAAACTACCCTTCCTCCGTTCATGTGAATGAGTCCCAGATCGAGGCTCTTGACTCCTGAACAACAAAAGCAAGTGAAGACAGTGAGTACATAATTAACCTGCATTCAAATGAGCGCTGCTCTTCAGGACCCAGGTCAGCACACCTCTCTATTTAAATGCCACTGTGTAGTAATAGCTACACTAATAGCTCTTCTAATCACTGTGTTCCACGACACTAATGCCCTCCGGGAGCACCACAGGCAGTCCAACAGAGAGACCCTTTTTGCACTTGGCAGGTAAACACTGACAACTAATAAGAACAAATTTGGAGGGGAAAAAAGAAACCATTCTTGCCCCCAGAGTTGGTGTGATTTTACTTGCTTGTGAAAAGAGTGAAATAGCTATGGAGAGGAAACTGTGAAAGCATTAAAATAATCCTCGGCTCGCAGCCTTTATAAATGAGCTCAGTGTGCTTTCCTTGGTTACCCAGTGAATGAGTCTGTGTGGGAAGCAGGCGTGTACATAGTGCTGTTATGATCACACGCTGAGGACCTGTGGTAACGCAAGCAGAAAGCTGGCCTTTTCTTTTATTAATAGTAATTTTAAAAAACATCACCTGAGGAGATTTGTTTCTAGAAGACAGCCCACATGGGAAGAGTGTTGGACCCTTAATAAAAAGGACCAGCTTCTTCCTTTTTATTTCTCTTGTGGAACAAAACTCAGACCAGTCAATTGAAATCTGTTCGGTTTTGCAGATATTCTTTACTTTTTATAGCATATTAGGAACAGGGGTCATATAATATTAAATTAGTACCGGTTCTTATTTCAGAGCAGAAGAGTCAATGAGCTCATGGGGAGTTGGTGCTCTCATTCATTCATTTAACTCTAGGCATTTTGTTTGCCTACAATGTCGTTTGTAGCTGTTCGTAAGTGCCATGCTTGTGGTGCCCCTCATAATAAAATTGTAGTCCCATCCATCCATTTTCTTCCACCTATCCGGGGTTGCGGGGGCAGCAGGCTTAGCAGGGAATTCCAGACGTCCCTCTCCCCAGCAACATTTTCCAGCTCTTCCTGGAGGACTTCGAGGCGTTCTCAGGCCGGACCAGATAAATTATCTCTTCAGCGCTACCCCGGGGCCTTTAACCAGTTGGACGTGCCCAGAAAACTTCCAAAGGGAGGCAGTAGGTGGTTGTAGGTACTGACTCCCATCCCGACCGCTTCACACTCGGCTGCAAACCGCCCCCAATGCATGCTGAAGGTCACGGTCTGATGAAGCCAACAGAACTACATCATCTGCAAAGAGCAGAGACGCAATTCTGAGGGCCCCAAACAACCCTCAGAATTTTAGTCCCACTGTCTCCAGAAAAAGTTGCAAAAGTTACAAATAAATGGCCACAGTCTAGAGCAATGTAGAAGTTATTACTGCAATGCCTCCTATAGCAACTAGCTACACTACTATATAGCTACCTATAAGTATACCTACATGCAGTACTGGTATGGAGTTCCTGGACTGATGGTTGGGCAGGTCGTGGCCCCCATTAACAAAAACAAATGAGTGAGTCAAATTCTGGGGAAATCTTGAACATCAAATAATCGGGGAAAAAAAGGAATAGGCATATGGTGCTTTATTTCTTCCCTCAACTAATCAGCTCTTCCCCTCTCTCACCCCCACAAACACTCAGCCCTTCATACTGATGGATGGCTGCATTAGCAGGGCGATAGTGGCTTGAGTAATGAAGGACGGTGGTGGGAATGGACAGAGGTGCAATAACCAGACTGAGCTATCAGGAAACAACACGTGAGAAGAATAAAGCCTCTTTTCACTGCTGGAACACACCAACATTTCTTTATGGGATAATTCATTTTTGGCATTCAAGCACAGGTCTCCAACATCCGATCCCCTAACCAGTTGTTGCTTTACCCGACAACGTTGTTGAATTCTATCCTGCCACGCGTGTGGCTGAAAACTGTGTGAGATCCATTCGGAGGCGACAAACTCCGAGAATATTTTACCTAAAAGTCTTCTTTCTCTCAATACTTCTTTCTTAAATAAGATATAATGTGTTGTTTCGTCTTTCTGTATAACTAAAGTCTGTTTTGAACACTGTGACGAGGCACATTTCAGATAATCTGATTGTTTTTTCAAATGTTTATTTAGCTTAAGAAGTAGTAGAATTCTCTCAATCCATGAAGGAACACTTAATCCGCCAGTTTATCTAAAAAAATTCAAAATCACTCAATTTTGAGATACACGCTTTTCACTTGAGATGATATACACCATGAAAATGCGTATAAAAACTTTAATCTCTTCCTCTACTCTAGCTAGGATTGCACTGGTTGGCAGCCTTTCCTACATCCATCTATAACACACACTTAAATGCATACATGCACAATCCCATACTGCTGGCACAGCTATGGGCCCATCACTTTGCCGTTTCATTACCTATGATGGCAAACACACACGCACACACACAACCACACGCACACACACACACACACACAAGCAATCTTCTTCCCCTGTTCTGTGCACATTTAATCAACTGGGCGGCAGCGTGCCGTGCGCTGGGCTGCTCTCTCCAGATAAGATTATCCTTCAGCTGTAGGCCTGACAGTCAATAGGTGGACCAGGAGTGTAATTAGTGTGTGTGTGTGTGTGTGTGTGTATGTGTGTGTGTATGTGTGTGTGTGTGTGTATTTGTATGTGTGTGTGGTGTGTGTGTGCGTATGAAGGCAAGAGAGAGTAGGACAGAAAGGGCAAATGAACAAGACTACAAAAAGATGGTGAAGATAGCGATTGAGTGAGTTATCGGTGTTGCCCAGCCTGTACAATCTGAGCACCGTAAACACAAGAAAGCAACGTGCAGGACGGGGAAACATCTGTAGTAAATCTCTGTCCTATCCTCCACAAGAAGCATCGCGTTTCTCCCACTTTTGCCACCCTTCCTGTTTGTTTGTTTTTTATTGTCAAAGCCAACCTGTTATTTTGGGTAGTTAACAAATGTGCTCTGTATATGCAGAAATTAAAACATGGGGCTTTTATTGTGGTGACTAATTTCATACAAAGGTCTGTGCCTTTTCCCACTACATTAATCTGTATCTGTTCAACGTGAATAAGATGCATCCTTTTTATTTGGACTGTTGCACAGCGAAGAACAAACGACTAAATGCTCAGTGCAGGCCGATAGCAAATAAAGTAATCCATTAGTGGGAAGTAACAGTCCTCTATGTGTGAAACAAGACTTAGGGTGTGTCTCTATTCACATACTTCCGTTTTACTTGCTATTTTGAGTGCATAAGTGCGTTAACACACTGAGAAGTATGGCAAAATGCAGTGCACTCTAAACACTAAACACTCAACACTACCCTAAAGGACGACCACTCTACCCACTGTGCTACAGCCGCCCCAATTTTACCATATTGACTGCCTTATTTTGGCATGTAAGCATGCTAACATTTATTAATCAGCAAAAACACACAAGTATAGCTGAAGCTGATGGAAATGTCATTAGTTATGCAGGAACTTTGGCATAAACCAAAGTATTGGACGGACTAAAATTTTGACCTGATGGTGCTGAATTATTATAATTTATTTTGAGGAACGTATGAATGTGTGTATTAAATTTCATGACAATCCATCCAATAATTGTTGAGAAATTTCACTGTCAACCACAAATGTCAACATGCTGGTGCAGCTAGTTTAAAGTCAGGATGATTTGTCCTCTTAGAGCCATGATTAGCTCTATAAAATGTTTTTGTAATCCATCCAATGGTTAATATTTCAGTCTGGGCTAAAGCAGTGGACGACCAAGACCGGAGCGTGGCTCGCGAACAACATGACCTGTCCTAAAAGTTGTATTGGATTCAGGCTAAATATTGTCTAATATCATGTAATGGCTAAGTATCCTTACATTCTGTAAAATAAAAGGGTAGATATGATAATACTCTTGAAAATAGAAAATACTGAATCCAGTTTAAAGGTACAGCGTGTCGGATTTGTCAGCATCTAGTGGTGTGGTTGCAGATTGCAACCAGCTGAGTATCCCTCCGCTCACTCCTCCTTTTTCAAGACTGTGGTAACGTGAGCTGCTGAGTGTAAAACCGTGGTAACACTGTTTGCCTCCCTCAGAGACCATCCTTATCATTATAAAACACCACTTCAGAAGAGACGGAAGTCAGACAGCTCCGGGCTACTGTAGGAACATGGGGGAGCAACATGGCCGACTCCGTAAAGAGGACCCGCTCCCTATGTAGATATGAAGGGCTCATTATAAACAAAAACACAACGATTCTTAGTTTCAGGTGATTATACACTAATGAAAAAATAGCTATTAATATTACATTACACTTCTGCTAATAGATCCCCTGACATGTCCACACTGTTCCTTTAATCCCACAGATTATTGATGACTTGTCAATGTCAAGATTCAACACAATTTTGAAGCCAAACCACCACACTGAAATAGCACATTTAAACGTGAAATATATTTCAAGGAACTGTTTCGATTGTTCAATTGTGGTATATTGATTTATGACGGCTGCTCCCTGGCCTTGACCTTTAAGTGAAACAAACTGTGCTCAAGTGCCCATCTGTGACTCAACCTGATACCTGTCAGCATCGAGTTCCTGCTAATGTGGGATAAAGTGCCGGCCAGCTGAGCCACACACCCGGGACAGAACTATTATTATTCATCATATCATCACGCGTGTGGACAGGCCTGTGCGCACACAGATGATGCATGGTACACATTCATACATACAAATCCAATACCGGAGACAGTTAGATGGATGCTTTCCTGTGACTGACATGTTGACAACAGGAGGACAAGAAAGTACTAGAAAGAGTAATGTTTAATCCTCGATTTAGACCAAATGTGCATTTCATCAAGGATTTTATCAGGTAGAAGTCTCAAAAATTGCTAATATGAGAGAATTAAGTCTTCATATTTATCTAAATATCAGTCCGTCACAACAAATACTTGATTCTGAGTGGCCAAGAGCGTGGATTATTTCCAGATAACTGCAATGCTGTGACGCAGCATCCAGATAATGACTACATTGGTATGCACTGGCATTGTGGACGCAGGTTTGGCAGATCTACATGGGAGTACAAAAGGTAATCCATTACTGGCAACCTGCGCTCCCAGGAGCAGAAGATGAAGCATTCGCCAGACTAGTTGGCTGATATTTCCCCACATTAAAATTTCCCCTGAACAGCGAATTCAAATGTCGGCTTGTCAGGATAATGTTACACCTGTCTGGACGGAGAAACGCTCGGAGGAAATGGAGTCAAATCCGGCCTGTATGGTGCCGGGCTGACACCCAGTTAGCTGTTGGCATTGAGGTGAAGGTCATGGTGGTGGTGTGTGCTATGAATTGCAGATCGGCGCCCACAGCTGCTGCAGCCTGTGTGTGTGTCACAAGAGAGTGGTGTTAAGAGCACTCGTCTGCAACATGCCACCGTGTTGTGTGTGTGTTACTGTGTGAGGGGAGCAGGGTGAACGAGGCCAGAACATATGCTCAGTGCTCCGCGTGTCATTGGCTTTGTCTTTTCAAAGTGGACGAATGTACCGTAAATACATCGACTGTGTGTTGAGTGACATCCTGTATTGCACTATATGCCCACACACACACACTCGAAACACTCATCCACGGCAGCTTCCTCTACACTTTGCATGCCGTTTTTTTTCCTCCATCAGCCCTCAATGACACCGAATTTGGCACATTTTCTGTCATTTTCAGTTTGAGTGATTATCCAATTGATTGTATTCATTAACGGATCACTGAGTCTGCATTCAGAACAATTAATTAATGCCAACCCACATGTGCTAAAAAAAGAAGGGATGTGGAAAGCCTTTGGGAGAAACATGAATGGAGGGAAGCGGCAGGTCAAAGCAGCCCTAATTAATACCCCGCTGCTATCAAATTGCATATGGGTCTCAATTTCATCACTGAAATGAAAATTAATATTGCAGAGTAGTCACGGGTGAATTACGTTTTCTGAACAGTTTTGACATTTTTTTAGAAATTCAGAAAATCGGTCAGTCTGAGCCCCAGTGATGAAAAATGCTACCCTGCGAACACCGTTTGCTTCTACACGACCTCTGGATTTTCACTGTGCTTCATAACACAAGTTTTTATCCCTGATCAACAGTTTTATCACGTTTTACCTTCAGGAACGCCTGTTAAAACAGATTACTGCAACAAGCTCTGCCTCAAAGAGACACATAGGAACGGAGGGAAGGTCAGGAATTTAGGAGAAACTGGAGTTTGAATCAATGTAAAAGGTTAATAAACAATTTTTATTATGACTACGGGACAATGATAAAATGTAGAGGAGTGCAAAGACTCATCGTGACTAAAAACTAGGGCTGTCAAAGTTAACTTGATAATAACGCGTTAATGCAAATTTGTTTTAACGCCACAATCCTCCCTACAAGAGCAGCTGTTGCCTCAGAGCATGTTAGTGGAAATCATTTCAAATGAACTCATCTCCATTTGATGAACACATTTTAATTTAAATCTTATTTGAGGGGCAATGATGATAATTCCTGGTTATGGTTTAAGCTCGGCGAAGGTGAATTATGATTCAAGAGGACTGTGAAAATGGGGAATAGGCTAAAAAAACTTTTAAGCAGGGCTCCGGCATAACCAATTTGTGACGGGGCTTGATTTTTAATATTGTAGGGAGACAGACAAGAAAAAAAAAAAAAGGAAAGCAGAGGGGGAGCAGAGCCCCAGGCAAATTAAAAAGAAAAATGGATAGGCGGAGAGGGAGAGACAGGTGGTAATACGAAGAGGAAGGCCGAGCCGAAACAGAGAGAAGCCAAAGAGATAATGGAACAGAGAAGAAGTGAGAGAAAGTAGATGGGAGACAAATGATGGGAGTGATGGAGCGAAAAGGAATCTGAAAGACAGACGGGAAGGAAGAAAGAGTGCTAAATGAGTGTGGAGAGAATATTAAAGAGAGGTGCTCTACATTAAGGTGGCAAACAGGAAGAAAGTAGCTGTGTGGGGAGAGAATAAGACAGTGGGAGAAAGTAAATGATGGGGAGTTGAGACGAAAGAGTGAGAAAGAGTGAGAGAGAGACTGAATAAAGCATAACGGGGGGTTGTGACAAGAACTAAGAAGAAGGAAGAGGATGGTTCCTGACTCAGTAGATCTGCCTCCTTGTCCTCGCCGGCCAACACGGGAACTGTAAATCCCCACGAAACTTGAGAGGATGTAAACAAACCATTAGCCGTGTTCTACCGGAGGGAAAACCATCCTACACACACACACACACACACACACACACACACACACACACACACACACACACACACACACACACACACACACACACACACACACACACACACACACACACACACACACACACACACACACACACACGCACACACAAGCACAGGAGCATAGTACATGCAACACATGCAAACAGGTGTGAACGTGCAGACATGCTCACCTCGGTGGTACACACATACAAACCAGTGAGCATGCCTGCAAGAGAAAGTACATACAGTACTGTACATTCACACACGCACACACACACACAAAGGACAGCGTTTGCAAACGCTCTGAATACATTCGGCTCTACAGAGCTCCACTTCACTGCTACTCTGCCCTTTTTGTAAATGGGACAGAGACATATTATAAAACCCTCTCATGTCCAACGCCACTTGTGGAGTAAATGACTCACATTTTGTCCTGGAACACGGTGGGCCACCAGCTCTGAACACAGTACACCCGTCGATTTGAAACACACACACTGAGAACATTTTTTTCTGCGATCGACTCAAAAAATGTGTCCCATTTGAGTTATTTTTCGAGTTGTGATTTTTCTTCTTTTTTTTTGTCCTGCTTGGTGTTGAAAAGCAAAAAGGTCATTTGAAAAGGATGCACAAGTGAGGTCCTGTTATGTTTCCTTACGATGATGAAAAAACGAGAGCCTCACGATACTCTATTTCTGTACGGTGGATATTGATATTTGAGACTTTCAAAAAAAATCCTATAATGATGTATCAGTCAATATTTAAAGAAATGTGACCAAGATGTGTAGTGAGTGGAACATTTTACAGATGAAAAATAAAAAGTTTTTAGTGGTCATTGGTGGACTAACTGCAATTTCTGGTTGCTTATCCGGCGACATATACGTCAACTCCAATACATCTACATTTTACTGATTTTCCAGCGCGACTAGAATATTAAGTTTGACAGATTAGTGATAGCGTGGTCACATGCTGAGATACACACTAAGAAATGGATAGATGCAAAAAGACCATATTAAATACAATGTATAAACCACAAATCTCATTTGATACTGGACTTGCAGTGGTGGTCGGTGCTACCGGTGTGGCCAGTTACATTACGTACACACCGGCTCCACTGTTGTTTTGCTTTTTTTTTCAGATATAAACGACTTTTAGTTCATTTTGGCAAATCAGCGCCGTGTATACGATACATAGTCGACTGACGGACGAGAGAAAGTTGACAGACAAGACGATGGTGGAGGATTTGGTGTCGAACCATAACATTAATGAGGTAATCACCGTGCGGAGGACCGAGTGGTCACAGTCG
>CAKALG010009763.1:0-17240 GCA_916700815.1 Helicolenus hilgendorfi
GTAGCAAGCTACAATCCTTGCCGCGGCGGCCCGGGTTCGAATCCAGCCTGTGGCCATTTCCGCATCCACTCTATCTCTCTCTCCCCCTTTCAAGACTCTATACACTGTCAATAAAAATGGTAAAAATGCCCCAAAAAAATAACTTTAAAAAAAAAAAAAAAAAAAAAAAAAATGAACCCTCTTAGACCCACATACTCCCGTTATCAGCAGTGTGTTTGTTACACAGATTTGATGCTAAATTTAACCATTTTTTACCACTCGACAATTGATAAGAAATATTAGTAATCCCTCAAAATACCCACTAGCACTTCTGTTCTGGAAACTGCTCAGAAACCCCCTTGTTGTCAATCTACCTAGTAAAGCCACCCATCCTCTGAATGCCATAGGTCTTTTGTTTGCTGTCTTAAAGTTTCATGAGGCTTTGATTATCCTAGAGGTCACAATAGGGCGTTTTATACAGTGATGTCAAAAAAAATGGTCTCACTAAGTGAAATTTCTTCTATGGGTACTAACATCATCACACATGAATACAATTGGGCTCACTGGCTCCACAAGAGTCTCAGCTTTACAGTGATACCAAATTAACTTCCAAGGCGTTTAGACTGTTTAGGGACCCCGATATGCAGAACTATTCAAACACAGCATTTTTAGAATAGGCGAAAATAACACATTTATACTGCATTTAATAAACTGCATAGGTTTTGTCCAAAATTTCATGTGATTATCATAAAGTGGGCATGTCTCTAAAGGGGAGACTCGTGGGCACCCATAGCACCCATTTTCATTGAGATACCTTGATGTCAGAGGTCAAAGGACACCTTTTAAAATGGCCATGCCAGTTTTTCCTTGTCAAAATTTAGCAAAACTTTGGAAAGACAGTGATGTTGGGGGTTAAAGACATGTTTTCCAAAAATGGTGGTTCCATCCTGCCGCAAAGAGGATAATCTGTTGGGTGGTTAAGATAATGCTGACAATTAACCAGAATAACATTTGTTGTCAGTTTTAATGGCTTTGCTACTGTAAGGTCAAACAGTAGAACAAGTATTATTCTCAAACTAGTATCCAGTCAGAAGCATGTTGCATGAGCAGAAGTGGTTATTGATGTGATGGAGCTTCTGTTTTATGTTGAACTCCCTCCCTCCAGTGATGTGGAGCACATCAGCGAGTTCATTGTGTCCTCCCTTTTCACTCTTGCATCATTGATAATCATGCTCAAGGACCAAGTGAGTGCTTTTGTAACCTGAAGCCCATTCATTACATTTCATCAAAAAGAAAGTCTGTGTCTTTGTGATGCTTTCATTTTCTCTGATGTTTGAAACATGAGATAAACCAGAACAAGACTACAGCCATGCGAGCAGCTCTGTGATGCTGTGCTTACAGTAGGCACAGTGGTGCCGTGAGCTACATGCTAACATCTGCATGCTAACATGCTCACAATGATGAAACTAAAATGCTGATGCAAAATAGTTCCTATAGGCCTACTGTATGAGGAGCAGAAATGTATATTGGACACATACAAATTTTGACCTTTGACCATGAACAGGTTTTCCTGGCAATCCGTAGTTGAGACATTTCACTCTGGTTGTACTACACAAACTGGGGATCACCAATGTCATTAGGATACGTTGTACGAGAACCATGGATGTCTGTACAAAATCAAGTAGAGGTGAGATTTTTCAATAGATAAGACACAACTTTGACCGCCTACTGGTGCTAAATGAAAAGTCATGGGAACACCAAAGTCAGTGGGATTCATCCTCTGGGCGCCAAGGATATCTGTACTAAATGGCAAGGCAATCGATCCAATTTCCGTTGAGACATTTCACTAAAAGCCAAAAATGTTAGCCTCATGGTACAGCCATACAGCTTGCATGGGTAAAAGTCATTAGCTTTCTTTTAAGATTTTCCAATATATCAAAAGTGAAATTGTCATGTCCTTCAACCTAAATTGAAGCAATTTTGTTTTGCTTTTAGGACAGCGATTTTAATTCACATTGCAGTTTGAAAACTTGATCTGAGTGTCACAGCCAGGGAATTCTGGCAGCAAAAGGCAGGAGGACTCGAATGCAGATGGTCCAGGCAGACAGAAAGAGTTCAGTGATTTACTGAGAAGGTGAAGGTACATAGGCTCACTGGCAGTCAGGAAGGAAGGTACAGATTTACAAGTTACAGGATTCAGGTTTAAAGCAAAAGCAACAAAGCAACAATGACAAGGTGGCAGGGAATGGGTGGAAATGGGCCGGTTATATTAACTACTGCAGTGGTAATGAGGGAAGTGGGAACAGGTGAGCAGATGGGTGTGGCAGTAAGGTGATGTGGAATGGCAGGTGCAGGGGTTATTGCAGGTCAGGAGGGAGTGGCTGGATGTGAGAAAAACTACAGATTTATTTAACCAAACCAAGACCATTTTCCCAGAAATCCTTCAACTCTACAATACATTTGTCTGCGAGCTGGTAGATTGACTATCATGACTAGTTAATATTCTGTTGTCATGTTCTTGAGATGTTTGTTCTCATGACAACTTGGGGGGGGGGGTTCATTGTCCACAAGGTCACAGGTATCAGCTTGAAGTTCAGAGGTTTGATTACCACCAAATGAGTGGCACCTGAACCCTATTAACCCTTTTCTGTCTGTTGTCCTTGGGTGTATGTCTTTAGGTAGAGGTTGGGCTGTGGATCCACAGTAGAACACTTGGAACCTTGAGTGGTTAATTCAAGCTGATGGTGACCCTGAAAGGGTAGATCAAATAAGGGTTTCTTTTGATTGCATACCCATGATGAAGGACCTTGAGGTGATTGGGAGATTGTATGAAATCATGAGTCCTGAGGTTCAGTTAAGACATCACTGCAATACACCAAGAAGAAGCAAGGAAGCTTTAGCAAAACAATAACAACACCTTAGATGAGACGTTAATATAAAAAAATAAAAAAAAAAAAAGAAATGGCATGAGATAAATTAAAAGAAATGAGTAAAAGAAAAAAAAAGGAAAGAAGGAAAATGAAACAACAAAAAAAAGGCTACTTCAAGTTCCATTAAGCACAATGACAACCAATTATATGTTTTAGCTTTGCTTTGATGAAGTAATTTGTTGAGACAGATCTTTTGTAAATTTGATACTTATCTGTGTAGCATTGTGGCTAAAAGCAATTTAACCATATTTGGATTTAATTTTGTAAACAACCAGCAAGCCATGCTGGCTTCTTTAGTGATTAATAATTTAGTAGCCGTATTTCAAAATATATTTTCTGACAGACTGGAAGCCACTGGAGAGGTATCATAACTTAAGTGTTGTGCTCGACCCCCTCAAGGGGAGGTTTAGACGATGCTGTGTCAGCCAAAAAATGGCCCAATAGCCGGGGGGGTGTTCCGACACAACAATTTATAGTGTTATCCTCAGTGCCATGTCGTTTTAAAAGACAACCAATTTTGTGTTTATGATGCCTTCTCTCGCCAATTTTAAAAACAACTATGACATGCTTCCATGATGCTTTGGATGCCATGGTTGCTTATATTTTATTCTACCATCAGCTATAAAGCCTTGCTTATACTCCCAAACAAATGCATAGTAGTTCTGTTTATACTGTTTGTTTGGTGGATGCGTTCCACACATGCGCATTAGATCGTAGTGGCCAAACAAATTGGTGGTACACGGACATCCGCATAGAGCCTACCCTTCGGTACTTGCTGACGCGGAAAGTATAATTTTGGCTTAAAGGCCCTTACGCACTTTTTTTTTGTACGATGAATTTGCACATCAATATATTTTTTCAAACTGCATTTGTCATGAATACTTTCACATGGAACATGAAAACTACACAGCAAAATTGTGGCGTGCTTTTTTCTGCGGAAAATTTTTCTGAGTTTCGCACCATGAAAAAAGGCCTTAACCAATTACGCTGTGCGGGACAGGTTGAGTGGCACCTGTATCTACAAAACAACAACACGGAGAATCCATTGTCCGAACCAGGACGCCAAACTTTATTACTCCTTTAAACCTTGACAAAAGGCAGCGCTGACCAGATCCACTCCTTCCGTTCTTACCTTTCACAATAAAAGCCCTAGACATATAATATTTGCAGGCAAGCATTTTGGATTATTGTGTTGTTTATTCGTGTGTAAAGGCCTCAAGTCTGATGCACTATATACCCATCCACCACTCCCACATCCACACTCTTACTTTCCACCTCGCTTCATAAAAAGGGCAAAGCCTACTACTTCCTGCGCAAGTAACAGACATTGGACATAAATTGTGACGTGAAAAAATTGTTTAATGTAGATTAGTGGAAATACTGGGCTAAAAAAAGACTGCAATCTTTTTTAATGTGTAATCTGACAGGTCTCAAAAAATGATCGGTGTGTTTCATGCATTCAGTGCAATTTTACATACAAGTGTACCACATACGCCTACCCAATAACAGGAAAAACAATGAAAGTAAGAGGCATTATATCTTTCTCCAAAATAAATGTAATCTATGTCATAAAATGCCCATGTGGCTTAGAATATGCAGGAAAAACACAAAAGGCACCAAAAACCAGGATCGTAGATCACAGGAGCTGCATCCGGAACCAGGATCAGTGTAGCCCGGTGGCGGTGCATTTCAGAGAGGCAAATCAACCAGTAGCTTCTCTCAGAAACATTAACATCAAGCTCGTTAGATCTCCAAGAAGAGGAGGCAATACCCTCTTACTCCAAAGAGAAATCTACTATACTTTCCCTCTCCACACTCTCACACCTAGAGGGTATGAGATCAAACATTTTCCCTCAAACAAATAATGGTGGTTGTACTACGATGGCTCTCCTATATACAGTTATATTTATATATTCTGACACATGTATTTGTAAAAAAAGAAAATAAATGTTACAACATATTGGGATTTGATATAGATAACTGATTTAGAAGGGTGATTTAAAACCAATTTATTTTACACATTCAATTTCTATTCAATTTGATTATTGAATTAAATATATTAAATATTTCTTCTTTCCTTTTTCCTCTACCTTAATGTAAAGTAATATTTTTAAACGTAGATGATTGGTTTTCTGATATGTGATGATAAATATGACATGATGTTTATATTTAGTTTGAAATTTAGAAGTACGGCTTTTGTAGTACTGTTTTTATGTACTTTACCAAATTGTGAATTGTTTGTGGATGTTTTTTATCACACTGATGTTTTGAATGAACTACACCTGCCATCATAGTGCTTGTTTACCTATTGGTGTGCTTTATGAATAAATATGGGTGTGGTTTCCACTTTTTGGAACAACAAGTTGACCTGACGAAGATCCAAGCAGGATCGAAACGTAGTCAATAAAAATATTGTGGCATGGAGTAGTCTGTGCGTTTTCTTTACTGGTGCTGTTCTGATAGCCCCGCACCTATGTGTTGTGCACATCATTTTATTCAACGTCTGACCTGTCTCAGCCAAGTCGTGGCAGAACTATGATCACCTAATCTGACAAAGTAACCATCTGGAAAGGCATAAACGTTCCAGGTATTCGTCTTTGAATAATCTGCGGCTGTGAGAAAGCTTTTTTTAGAAAGACCTGAGAAAGCAAAAACTAGCCTCCATCACTCCAATCTAAGTCAACGGACGCGCTGTTTATTGCGGTTAGCAAGGACAGACACGTGTTCGGACAATCTTACATACGTACATTGTTGTCTCTTGTAGAATTTTACAGTGTGTTACATAAAGTTGGAATGGCTCTCTGCAAATTAAGACAAATCGTAAATATTCGGTGTCATCTTGTCAGAACCAATGCTAAACAAAAACTCTTTAAGGAGGGAGGATTTACATCCTGCTGTGGTGACTTTAAGTATTCATTTAAAGACTCATAAATTCAGCATTTAGTAAGATGAGAGCAGCCAGCCAGCGGATCATGCTGTGCATTGCGGTAGGGGGATGAAGGCAGCACAGCGACAGCTTGTCATTGTTTTTTTTCCCCTTCCTAATTGTGGTTTGCTGACTGATTTGTAGAACAGGCATCTCTCGCTTGGCCTCGCTTTTGTTTATCAAGGAGGTGAAGCAATGCCACGGATGTAGCGCTATAAATCAATTGACGTCAGTGAAAAGCTGTTCAAAGTCTCTTAATGGGAAAAAAGAAATAAGTAATTTTGAAGTATCACAGTGGTTAAGAACTCCACTGAAAAAATGTGTTTTCACTAGAATCATCCATGTTTTCTGAAGACATGAGGCACATGTGTTGTTTACATATGTCAGTGTGGTAATGTGAGCCTTTTTTTATTATTATTAACAAGGAACAAAAAGACTGTAAGAAGGTGGAGAGGTATGGAGATGGGTGTTCTCAGATCTTCCTGGGTCCCCCTCAGGCAAAACAGAAACAGTCGGCAGAGGCAAAACCAGTGTATGATCAACGCTTTTTAAGAAACTGTCATCGTTCTGATGGTGAGTCAGGCAGATTTAGAGTTCTTTTTTTGAATATGCTTGAAAAGGATTGAAGCGTCACGGTGACAGATGCCTTTTTCCCATCAGGCAGTGTTTTAAATTGTTTACAATGAAAAGTGCTGAAGGTGGATTTGAGGGTGTTTATGAATTCACGCTTCAATGAGGTTTATGTGAACCCTATTACTGCATGTGATGCACGAACAGGAGTGGGATTGGGCTCTAGGCTAGATTTCCTTTTGTCATCTCTGATCCCCTGAACTGTGCCTCTGTGCAGCCTCCGCCTCCTGTGTTTTTCCTCGGGGCTTTTTGCAGCAAACGGCAACAACACGGGCGAGAGGATAAATATAATAATTGCAGCTTTTAAAGTATTTGTGATAAAACCTCTAGAGGACTCAATGCAAGACTGATTGAAATAACTCGATTCCAAAAGGCGCACACTTGAAGTAGCAGTTTTTTTTTTTTTCTTCTTTTCTTAGAGAGTGTGAAGGTGAAGGGGGGAAAATATTCCTCAAACGCTGTTGCTGAATGTGTCAGTATTTGAGAGTCAGCACAGCGGTACTCGCTCGGAGAGGGAAATAATTGGCTGCACTGTGCAAAGGCATATATGTCAGTCTTCCTCGGCGCAGACACGGATGCGATAACGCCTATGAATGGTGCATCTGTCAACACTGGCTCAGTTAAAATGTGTGTTTATTTGCAATAAATATCCCTTAATGAAATTCCACAATCAAAGAGCAACTCTTCTGCTTTTTTTCCACGCCGCAACTCAACAAAATTTCCTTTTAATCAATGTCTGTCCTTGTTTACCGCTAAAGCTGGCTCACTGTTGTGATTTGCACTGCTGCCATTAGCGTTTCTATTATGTTAATTAACCGTGATTTAATGCCTCTGAGGGGACTTCAAAAAGGACAATGCCAGAAGAGTAGATGGAATAATGACAGGTTCCAGTATTTTGATCCCAATTGGTGAATCAGAGTTCCCCTCACTTGCGTCCTTTGAAGTTTTTTTCACGCCTCCATGCTGGCTCTCACTTTAGGGGAGAAAAGAAGGAGAATGGCGGATAACATTATTTTTTAATAAAACAAGAAGTGTGTGTGTGTGAGTGAAAGTGTACATTCTGTATAAGCTTCTGGCTCTTGTTGTGCTTTAATAGAGATAAAAGATAAATGCATTGTAGAGCGCACATTACTTTCTAAAAATGATATGAAAACTTTCCTTTCTCTTATTACAGCGACTTGAAATATGAATTTTACCAGCCGTCTTCTTCCTGGCAAATTGTCAGCGGATGCCATCTTCAATATCCACCTACACATTAATAATATAAATTACAATAACCAGGGGTATTGAAGCATAAATGAAGATATGGCCCCATAGGCTTCACTAAGTGCAGGAATTTATTATTTTTCAACATAGTCCTCATCGCTCCTCTGTGACACTTTCCTCACCTGAAAGTGCCCAGTGGCTTTCCACAGCTTGTCAGATTGTCACATATGGAAAGCACCCGCAGCAGCGGCAGGACAGGAAGACACTAATAAGGTGACAAAATACAGAGCCAAGCATTTTCTAGGGGGAGAATGCTGCCACCGTGATTTCATATGGGAAAGAAAATTAATGTGCCGCGCAACTCCAATCCTGAATCTTATCTGTCCCCTCAGAATTTTTCAATAGTTGTTGCCACCAAAAAAATTGTTGGATTTCTCCGGGCATTTTTAGAAGGGGGAGAGAAGCCGGTGTGATACGCTCTCTATTTGCGGCTAATGCATAATGATTCAGAAAAATGCTGCCACAGTAATATTCATCTTTTCATGACCAATGGCTTTTGCAATGCATTGGTTTATTTCAGGAAAGTGATGGAAAATTAGGATTGCTCAGCTATACAGAAAACTAAGCAACTGCTCATAAATAGTATGTGTAAACAAAATATCCCAGAAACTCATTGCGAATGAAAATTAGATGGTTGACTTAAACGTGCAAACATATAGGAAATATGTGAAAGTAGCTTTAAAGGGGAACTATGCCCATTTTCAAAATTCATACATGTTATTCCTATGGTTTGAGACAGTCCAAAAAATATTAGTAAACATGAACAACTTTCTCCCAAATCAAAATACTAGAGTGCTAAATCTCAAATTTAAGATGTCATAGGGTATAAAGTATGGAGCTGCTTCATAGATAGTTAGTTGGGAGAGCTGTTCAAAATGACACTAAGAGCACCCACGGAAATGTTTCACACCTGAGAACACTACGGTAGAATGAAGCTCATTTGGATATAAACAAAATCCAAAAATCGACAAAATCGGTCCCCCATTCTTTGTCTATGGAGCAGCTTCAGACTTAACACCCTATGACATCAGTAGTTTGAGACATACTTCCCTGGTTTCTGGATTTAATCCTTTGAGATCTGCGGGATCGACCGACTTTACTGTTTTCAGAGGCTCTAGCAGGTTCAGTTTTAGAGCTAGGGTGAAGGTACCGGTATCATATGAAACTACATACACTCCGCTGAATCCGTTGGTACCAAACATGACATGCTATAGCTCGGCGGGAAGGAGGCTAAATAACGCTCCAAAGTTGGGCTAAGTTTTGGTGAGGAAAAACTGGCATGGCCATTTTCGAAGGTGTCCTATGACCTCAAGATATGTGAATAAAATGGGTTCTATGGTTAGCCACAAATCTTCCCTTTACAGACATACCCACTTTATGATAATCACATGCAGTTTTGGGCAAAAACCTTTTTTAATGCAGTATAAATGTGTTATTTTCGCCTATTCTAAAAGGATGTGTTTGAATATATCTGCATACTTGGGTCCTTAAACAGTCTTAGAATTACATATATTGGGTATCCCTGTAAAGCTGAAACTCGTATGGATCCAATGAGCCCATTTGTATTCATGTGTATAATGTTAGTCCCCATAATAGCCATTTCATTGTAATGAGACCATTTTTAAAAATGTGACCTCACTGTATACAATGACCTGCTGTGACCTCTAGGATAATCACAGCCTCATGAAAGTTTACAGCCTCAAACAGACCAAGGGCATTCAGAGGATGGATGGCTTTTCTAGGTACAGTATATTGACAATAAAGGGGTTTCTGAGCAGTTTCAAGAAAATAAGTGCTTGCCATCCAATCACCAAAAAGTGCAATTCTTGCAGAAATCTCCAAATGTCAAACGTTTTTGATAACAAATCACACCGTGGCTTTTTCTAAAAATCTGTGTAACAAATGGGAGCACCCCCAGAAATTGCTGCAACAATTTATGAGACATAATAAAGCATGGGAATGTTCATCAAATACTTACATCATAATATTCTAAACTCATATACATTTTTACAATTCATGTTAAATAAATGAGTGAGTGTGAGTGAGTAAATCATGTTTATTTCTGATTTATGAACAACTTGACACACGGTGATGAGCTGTATCTCAACTTAATCTTCAGGTTCCCAGCTTTCAGATGATGTACACCACTTCTATGTGACATATACTGTTGACCTGCTATCTAATCTAATGTTCACAAATATTGACTGAACTTGACTAGGCCATGGAAATAACATATTGGAATTCTTAATTTGGATGGCGTTTCTCCTTTAAAGTTTACACTTTCCCAGCCAATGTTAAAGCTGTAGTTATAAATGGAAATGTTTAATTACTGCATCTTGATAGTTGATGTCAATTAAGTAGCCCCGGGAGACACTGTTGTTTTGAAACATGCTCATCCGAACAGAAATGACGCGTTGCAGAGAAGTTGCAGATCCCTTTTGTCTCTTGTCAGTCGTGAACCGCTCCATCGTGCTAATGAACCTGTTTTTTCCCTCTCAGCTCCGCATCCATGGGAGAATCGTTTTCTAAAACTGCACCGTCTCATCAGCGCTTCATGGACTTCAACCCGCAGCTGTCAGTTTGATTTGCAACAGTCACCGGCTTGGCATAGAAAATCGCAAACGCTGCCCATAAATGTATGATTCAGAGGAGCTTGATACCAATAGATGTGCTATACATAGGAAGGCTTAAGGGGGGAACTTCTCTAAAGGCTATCTGAAACACCTGCGCAGCCTACTGCACCATCCATTAGATATAAGCTAGTCTCAGATGGCCTATTCTCAATTGGAAGAGATCATTAGTTTTGCTTGAGCCCCTATCACTACATAGACTTAACTGTTATCTCGCAAGGGACTCCCACCTGCAGTCCTGTGCGTCGCTTCTCCCCCAAAGTGTGCCTCCTCCGCTTTTCACATTCTTTCACCCTATGATGCCCCATCATTCTTCGCTTCACTGCTGCAGCCTCTCTCTTCATCTTGTTTTTTAGTTTCCTCACCCTCATCAGCTTTGTTTTTCCTATATTTTTACCCTCAACTCTCCGCCAACTTTCCACTCCTCTACTCCTGCTCTCACTTGCATTCACTCCATCCATTTTTTTCTCTTTATCATCTCTGCCTCCCGCCCCCTCCTCCTCCCTGCTCCTTTTCTAACCCATCCACTATTTTCTCCTGTCCTCGCTGCCTTGCTAAACAGAGCCCCACATTATCCCCCTCCTGTTTCTATCAGGGTAGCTAGCCTGTCAGCCCCAAGCCTTAGTTAATCACTCAGGCAGTCGGGCAGCTCGCTGCTAGCTCCCTGGACACTAATAGCAAGACAAGCTGAGAGCGAGAGCAGGGAGGGGGGGCGGGCTGGACTCATTAGGAATACAGGTATTTAAGGAAATGGTCCATTTCAAATCAAAAGATAATTTGTCTCCTGCTCAAGTAAAGGGCTTTTCCCTGAGACAGACTGCAGTAGGTCAGCTACAAATGCGAAGTGGTTGGGTTGCGCTGCACGGCTTTGCCGGGCTGTTGACATTATCAATTTGAGGCTTGATAAATACTTCCTGTGTTTGGATGGCATATTTTATCCCCAAAAGAGAGGTTGTGTTTGCTACCCGAAGGCGTTTTTTTATGCTGACTCCGTGTTGCTGCCGCGCCGACGGGGCAAGACTCGATAAAGTTGAAATATGACCTCCATTTGCACAATGACATTACTTCAAACAAAAAAGGGGTTGCTGTCAGGCCTCCGAGGTGATCAATGCCTTTCACCGAATACCTCTTTGCCCATTTTGTGTTCGCGTGGCCAAATCAATACCAGTGCGAATAAAAGATTCATAGCTAACAGGCAAATGAAACTAAGGTGAATGACGATACTTTTTATCCAATAACATGTAGTCCTCACAGCCCTTGATGTTCAAGGAGAGAACATTAACACCCCTTATCAAAAATAAGTGTATTTAATTGTGCCATTAGTATACTTATTTTAAACTTAAAATGAGAGTATACCTTCAGTTTACTTTTTATGTACTTATCAGAGATATACTTAACAAAAGTATACTTAGCTCATATTGACAAGTATACAGAACAGTCTACTTGGCTTATACTGACAAGCATACAGAAACGTCTAAGTATACTTTGCTTATACTGACAAGTATACAGAAAATTCTAATCATACTTGGCTCATACTGACAAGTATACAAAACAGTCTAAGTATACTTGGTTTATAGGCCTACTTGTACTTAATCTTTTGTTTGAGATATTCTTAAGAAAAAGTATAATTAAGTATTCATGCCTTATAGGCCTACAGAAAGGTATACCTGGCTTGTAGTTGTGCTTAGTTTTTGATAAAGTAGCCTGTTAAAGTATGTGCTGAACTGGGTTATATTGAAAGGTGTTAAGTGAGGCCATGTGCCATGTACCCTTTGAAAGAAAGAAAAACACAAAATAGCACAGCTTCCACTTACAAATGGTTGAAAAAGGTGGAATTCAAAATGCACACCTACATTAGCCTTGAATGAAAAAAATGCAGCACCCTCATTTATTTGAATGAGGCCAGTCCATCAACCCAGTAGTGGTGCCAACAAAAAGGCCATGGGCAAAAAAAAAAGTTGCTCAAGTTTTGTCAAACTGCAACACAGGGGTGCCAATTTTCCATCTAAAAAACCCTCACAATTTAGGCGGCAGATCTGCTGGTTGAATTTTGTACAACCAGACTTGTAAAATAACAAAAGAACCCCTCCGTACTTATGTGCACATCAAACGTGTTGTTTCGATTAAATATTCTACACAGTTTCTTCTGCGTATCAACAAGCGTGTTTCCCAAACCGTCAGTGGGTAATGACGTGGCATCATCTCAACTCGTCACATACCTCCGTTTTGTCACAGCCCTTCGTGTCACTTTATTTTTGGCATCAAAACCACGCTCTTAATACTACATCACCACACCCCGGCGCACTTTTTTGGGGCTTTTACTGTTCCTGCGGATAACTTTACATTATAGTTAACGGAACGCCTCCATATTTGACGTCCTGGCAGTGAGAACGGGCTGGATGACGAGAACTCTAATAATATTCTAATAATAATGAGTTGTTTGATCCCACCTGTGCCCAAGTGCGCCATAGGTATGTCAAGGGAGCCTGGACACAAAATTACCAAAAGTGCGGTTGGCACGCTCCCGACGCATTTGGTAAGGCACCATTGACTGCGATATGGCCATGCTGCTGGGTTAACGAGCCCACGGTGTTGTCTTGTGGGCACAAAGCAGCTATACTGTGTAGGTGGAGGTAAAGAGATAAAAACTAACACTCAGTGTGCAGAGAAAGTACCAACAGTTGCTGATACTGCGGACAGACAGGATGGACATCTGAACCATGAAGCATAATTAATAACGTGTTAAATAAAACATCACACAGTAAGTGGTAATGGCACGTTGTATTTTTTTTTCTTGTTTTTCTTTTCAGCTTTGCAGTTTTAACCGAGTCAGCAGTAACTGAGCTAGTTACAGGTTGGAAGATTATATTTTATCAGTTATAAATTTGTTTTCCCTGCGTGAGAAAACAGTCGTGGAGTGAGTGCGTGTGAAATGTGTGCATTGCGTGAGTCTCAGACAACGGCTTGAGTTAGCAGCACTGTGCAACATGAAGTAGCTCATGGTGGCTAATGTTAGCCAATATTAGCAAACTTTCGATAGTGTTGTGTAACTGATATTACTGGGCCAATTTGATGACTTAATGATCTAGTGACTTCTCAAGTTAAGGCACTGCTATACTACATATTACATTTACCATGTGACAGATAAACATTTCAAAGATTCCATCACAAAAGTAAAACAGAAAGTAAACACTACCACACCAGGTGACATGTTCTTGAGTCATTTTTGTCTAGTGGCCACAATCAGAATTGGCCGAATTGTTTTCCATTGATAATCAGTACAAATAATCACAAACACTGAAATTATGTATTATCTTAATTTTAGTCTTTGGTCAGTAAGCATACATTTATATAGCACCTTTCTAGATCAGATGTCACAAAGTCACAAATAGACAAAGGCAAAACATAAAATGCAGACACATTGTAAGAGATATAGATCCAATTAGGTCCAATTAAAATAATAAAAAAGAGCCATTTTGGGCAGTCAGCCAGAGGATTCTCATGTTCATGCTTGAAGAACTTTTTCAGAGTGAGCAACTTGGTCCCCTTGTGGTCCCCCCTTCCACACAACGTCAACCATGTGACATAATGATGACTTCTTTAAAGCAGCTGACGCAAGAGAAACTTGGGAGACAAAGCGAACGTCAATGTGGCATTATTCTGTACTTGTGACCATAAGGGGCGCTGCTCAGCAAAAGTTACTTAGTCTCGTTTTAAGGCGAGACAGAATAGTGAGGTGGCTGTCGGTAGAGCGGGTCATCATCCACTAAATGGAAGATTGGCGGTTTGAACCTTGACTCCTCCAGTCTGCGTGTTGAAGTGTCCTTGGGCAAGATACTGAACCCCAAATTGCTCCCAAAGGCTGTGCCATCAGTGTATGAGTGTGTGAGAACGATTAGATTTGATCCTGATGGGCAGAGGTTGGCACCTTGCATGACAGCCCCTGCCATCAGTGTATGAATATGGGTAAATGTTGGCATGTAGTGTAAAGCGCTTTGAGTGGTCGGAAAGCTAGAAAGGCGCTACATAAATGCAAGTCCACTTACCATTTAGACACATTTTTTTTCATTCACTGGTCAAGTGAACACTGGTCTAAATGCCAAGCGGCAATTGCCTTAAACTTGCATTATTTCAAATAGCCAGCAGGCGCTAACTCCTCTGTTTGCAAAAATAATTTAAGTCTGATTGTATAGAAATCTCAGAGACCCTACTTCTCACTTGATTTATTACCTCAGTACACATTGTAAACATTAGTTTATGGTCTCAATCGCTAGTTTCAAGTCTTCTTCAATACAGCATGATGTTCATTTAGTAAATGATGGTCCTATTCAGAGTCCAATAGACGATGAGGCAGGGTATGCTTTAGGCCGTGGCTACCTTGTGATTGACAGGTCGCTACCATGGGTGTTGTCAGTGTTTTCGTCTAACAACTTTAACCCTTTGTGTTTTCAGTTTATGAAAATTAATCCTAACATCGTAACATCGTTCGGAGTTTGGTTGCACTTAGCTCCACCGTCTCGTGTCACTTCTGGTTAAAAAACAAAACAAAATGGGGACGGCCAAAATGCCGAATTCGAGGCTTCAAAACGACAGTCCAAAAACCAATGGGTGATATCACGGTGACTAAGTCCACTTCTTATACAGTCTATGCTAAATTCAACAAAAAATAGCATTAGATAATGTTTCACCTGCATATTTAAACACAACATTTCAGAAAAAAATATTGTCTAAATGTAAGTAATCAACTGGCCTTCCATGGCAATATCTATTAGTTAAGATGTTTACCCAATTCACCTGTAGTGTGTAACACAAGACTCCTCTCCACCTTCAAATCCCGTCTTCAAACACAGCTTTTTAAACTGGCATATTTGATCTGATTGTGTGTACAGCGGCTACAAGCACATTGAGTCCTGCATTAATGAAGACTGTATGTCTAGTTACTGTATTAACCCATTAGTGTACATTACTATTTTGTTTGATTTTATGACAACACATCGCTGCTTGTTTTTAACTGTACCTGTAAGGTGTCCTTGAGTGCTTTGAAAGACGCCTAAAAATAAAATGCATTACTATTATAATCATTCTTAATACATATCTGCAAATTCAAAATGAGGATTATTCATACTCTGAGCCAGAAATCTCCACTTAAGAAGCACTTACACACACCAACCTTTCCAATTTCATTCCTTATCTATATTCTGAAGGTTTTCACAGATGGGTTTGTTCATATATCATTCATAGCCTGATTTATCTAACTTTTTTTTCATAAAAACATGGAGAAATTGAATTTTTGTATGGCTTTTCACAGTATTTTCTAGTTTAAGGAGTGATAAAAAGAGGTATCAAAAATCCCTCGGTAAAAACTTTTGATTCTAATATGCCAACAAAATGAAATAATTTTTAACTGTATTGTATGCCAATTACCACATATTTAATAATTTATTTGCATATTCAAACATAACATTTTCTGGCATCTTATGTAATAAAATTACCTCAAAATTATCTGAGACTTTAACACTTTTTTTTGACACGGTTACTGTTGACGTTATAAGCTTGTGCGTTGTTATGCTACACAGGGGTTGCTGTCAATGTGTCCACTGCATTCTAAAAATGTGTCCATTATCAATTAACAGATTGAGTAAGAATTGCTGTACTAAAAAAAAAGAAAGAAAAAAAGCAGCAGTACAGTGGGTACAGAGGAGGTGGACCTGTCACCATGTTGACATCCCTGCTATTAGAGGAACATTCTCAGGTGCAGTGGCTGGCAGTCTCCAGTGTTTACCAAGGAGCATCATTAGCCTGGCGTCTCACAGCCTTAAAATGTCATATATCCACAGTAATGAACTGTGAGAGTGCGCTCTATTCCCAAACTTCCCCGCTGCAGCGCCCACATTAATCCAAATGCTCAAACTCTGCAACTGGAGTCCCTCCACTCATTAACAGTGGCAGATATCAAGATAGGAATAATGAGAAAGTGCCCGCAAGTCAGGACATATATTAAAGAAATAGAAAGAGCCGGAGAGATGGAGAGAGAGAGAGAGAGAGAGAGAGAGAATAAATTCTGTCATAAATGGGAAAATACCCCGGAGAAATGGCCCCGGCTTGGATGACAAACAGCATGCATTCATATTGTTTGGAGACTGTGACAGCTTCTTCTTCTAGTGCCAGAAACATAATCATAAGAATGTACAACTCGTGTAATAACATAATGTATAATAAAGGCCGCTTTCATACGGAGCAAGTGTTTGTAAAGAATGTCCGTAACATTCAGCTGTAGACGCCCCAGAGTTTCATGCAGCTGCTTTACAGAAAAATAAAAAAAATATATGAATTTATGAGCATGTCCTGGTACAATATTAAGGTAAGTTCTGCATATCAAAATCCTGTAGTTCTGAATTCATTTATTTATATATTTTTCAACCTAAAGCTGAAGAGCTTACCTAACTTATAAAAGTAGTGGAATATTGTTTTTAATACAGAACTAGTGAAATGGAGAAAATTTATTTTGCTTATATCAAATAGTGCCAGATTAGTAGGGAAACCTGTGGGATACAGGCTTCTTCAAACTGAATGGCATTTGCCTATATAAATATTTCTCTAATTTTGCAGCGTTTTTTTAAAAAATTTTTTTATTATTTATTAAGATATGTCACCGTTGTACCGCCAAGGGGTAAAATTTACCCATGGTTGTTTCGATTGTATGTAACTTTGTTTCAATAACATATTCAAGAACCCCAGTCTGTGAGTTTTCCTAAAAGTGTCTTTATGTAGCACCCCCTGTTGTTAAAGGGACTATTTGTAACTTTTTACAGCGTATAAGTGTAGCGGGTCGGCACACATGCGCGTTCGCATATGCGCGCTCGCGTGTGGCTGGAGCCA
>CAKALG010009778.1:0-10382 GCA_916700815.1 Helicolenus hilgendorfi
GGTTCTCCTATGATGAAATATTGATGGTGCTGACTTTGATTCTGCGATAGGTACTTTTGATCCTGATCTGTCGCGGCAGAGGAGACGCCCTCCCCCCCAATTCTACCTCAGGTGTATCGCCGGTCTTTTCACTTTCCAAAAATGCTATCCACCCCCCCTCCACTACCTTTGATCAAACGTGTAGACTTTGAAGAAGGACTTATAGAGATCAATGATGTGTATATACAGGCAGGCAGATACTGTAGGTCTATAACTCAATATGTTGCAGTGGGTGCTGGAGGAGTGCCAACAACGGGGCTTTGCAGTTAGTCAGTTGTTGACTTTTATTTATCACGACTGCTGCTGCTGTAATTGATGACTGAATCAAACACAGTGTGGAAAAAAGTAACCGCTGACTTCTTTGCTTTCTCAGCTGAATAGCGATCGTGTCTCTTTTCCCTTCCAGCACTCATCTCAAATTCAAATCCAATACTTCCAAAAGAGGGGGGAAAAAAAGCGAGCTCTATTATTCAAAGAGACAGATTTCATTCAGAAAAAACTCAGGGCATTGTTCAGGCTATAAATCCCGAAGGCTACACTGTCAGTGTGTTCACATCTCTTGTTCAGCTCTTTGCAGATTTGTAGATCACCCCGATGCATCCTCTACACGCATGCTTTGCTGCCTCTTTTATTCTCTTAAAAAGAGTCAAGTGCTCTTTTCTTTTTGTCTGCCTACAATCCAGTGTGTGAGTGGAGAGTATGATGTGTCCACTGCAGCGCTGTGTCCCTGGGTAATGGAGCAGAGAGCCATCTGTCTGTCTGGCCGGCCATCCGTCCGCGTCCTCAGATCCTATCGGTGTGTCTCACCTGCTAATGAAAAGCTAGCAGGTACTCTGCTGCAGCCCTTAAAATGGATGACTTCCCTGCACGGCGGAGGCTGCCGTGCACACTCGGCTCCCCCATCACTCTTCTCCTTCGTCTTTTTCCTTTCCTTTCTAACCTTCCCTGCAGCATGCTAAAACTAAAATTCTTACCATTTTTCTATTTTTCCACTTGTTTGATCTAAATTTGGGGCTTCACACGACGACCACGTGTGCAAATATTAACAGCTGCAAAAGCTAGCGAGCTTATGATCCACAGTCTGTTTTTCTCCTTTTTTTCCTAAATAACATTCTGGTATTTGTTTTGAAAGCTAAATTGGCTCCTCATTGTTTACCCTATTGCTCAGAAGAATGCGGTAGTTACTTCTTCTCGCCCCTCCCCGGGAACCTGTATTATGCAACACAAAAATAATGGCTCAGCCGGGCCACGCTATATGTTTGAAATGCAAAGCGGAGACGGCGCTTCGTTAATAATTGCCATAATTGTATAAGTATGTGGAAACTGCTACACAAAATGGAGCAATGACTATTATCAGGTTGATAACCAATAATTACTTACAAACTCTGTGCTCATTAAGCAGCTCCTGCGGAGAAACTGAGCTCAATATAGCCCTCCAGAATCCCCTCCCCTCGCCCACCAGGATCCCGCTGCTCTCCCTCTCCCTCTCGTTATATCCCACTTTCTCTCTCCTCTTTCTCCATCCTGCTCTGCTTTTCATTCCATCTGTTACCCAAATTGTTCTGTTTCAATCACTTTCCATCTCTTCACTCTGACCCGCTCTTCTTTGCCCCCTTCTCTTTTTCTTCCTCGGCCTTCCGTTCTCTCTATCTGTGAGTGGCGATCACCGTAATCTTTCTTCCCCTTCCACACATATTCCTGCTAAATCCCAACATCCTGTTTATTTATGTACATGGCATGCTGCTCACCACCTCCCTCCTCTCTCTGGTCTTTCTCTCCCTGAAAGATTAACCATCCCCTCTGCATCTCTTCTCATCTATCATCCTAATGGGGTCTACAAGAGGGAAAAAACAACAATTTGCAGAGGGAGAAACAGCCGCAGAAGGGCAAGGAAAGTGTTTGGATTGCAACTGTTGATCAAGTTCCAGTCGTGACGTGACGCTGGCGGCCCGGGACCAGACCTCATCTTTAACAGCTGTAATCGTCATCTGTGACGGTACTGTACATACACAAACACACCAGCATGCAACCACCTACGTGACATTCACACTCGTGTCAAGCAAATTAAATGAGCGGAAAGATAGGTGATGGTCATGTGTTCAGAGTTTGATTCAGATGATTTCGATGTCCATGCCGAATGGCAAAAATAGAAAAATAAATAAATAACTAAATAATAATAGAGATTTGTAAATTAAGATATAAAGAGAGAAGCACCTGGTGAAATAATCGTGCCTCATTACCTCTCAACTATTAGCTGGTATTTGGTGTCAGTTGATGATAACATCCTTTGCCCTCTAAGCTGAGCTCATTATTTTAGGTTTTAATTAAAAAATAGAGAGTTATACATGTTGGTATTGATCTATGTTAATTTGCAAAAAAAAACTCCTAAAAATTGGTTTAAAAATACAAATATATATTAGAAAATCAGATAAAAAAAATGCAATTTACAGCACAAACACTTCATAGTTAAAGTGTTTGTATTTACATACTTAAAGCTCATTTGCATGATCTTAACTTTTTATTACTTGACCTGTCCTCAACAGTACAGTGAACTGGAGCAGGAAAGGCAATAACTGTATGTGGAGATGAAATGGTTGTAAATTAACTTCTGCCAATCATCTCCTGTAAAAAAAAAAAAAAAAAAAATGTTTAATGGATCTCGGTGAAAACCAAAAAAAAGTGTTCATTAAAGACCAGCCAATAGCCAATAACCAGTTCAGTTTCAGCTTTTCAACATGTGATTACTCTTAATGTCAATTTGTAACCACTGTTCCTTTTTGTCAGTGCCGTTTTTCCTTGTTTGATATGTGCTGTCAGATTGCTCCCCTTGACATTTGAAAACATTTTACATTTTTTCCTTTTTTTCAGCAATGCACCTGCATTTTGGGTTCAGATGATTTTGCCTCTTTCGAGCTCTGTTTGCCTCGTAAGTGCTGATTACCAGCTACACACTGACATTAAATCTAATATGACTCACCTTTTTGGAAGTATTAGTAGTCATCCTTAATTGAATATGCCCTGTTTGTTATGGTTATTCTATGTAAATTTTTGGGAAATTAAAAAAATGCCCATTTATTCCTTGGCTTCCCAGGCCCTCAACCTCCTCTCCAAAAGCGTCCTCTACTGTAAGTGGGAGAAGCCAACCGCGGGAGGCCCCTGGTAACCACATGCTATCACAGCTCGGCCTTCCAGCCTCCAACCGTGACACGCTTACACTCATCCACTCCACAGGGGAAGTGTTGAGCCTCGCTCGCCGACGTGAGAGCACAAACACAGAAACATTTACCCTCCACCAGATAGGCAGTGCTGCTTGTACCTCCCCTCCCTCCCTCTTTCTCTCAGTTTCACATTTCTCTCTCTCTCTCTGCTCCTCCCACTGCTGTTTTCTACTCAGTTAGTTAGTCTCTCTCCTCCTCTCAAAGTGCGCTTTTCCCTCAAGCTTTGTCCTAGGCTCTGTCATTTTTGTTGCTGTTTATTTGTTTGTCTGTGTATCTTTCCCTTCCTCCCGCTTCTCTTTCCCATCCTCCTGTCAATATTAGTCTTTGTTCATCTGCATCTCTAATTCTCTCACTCCTCTTCATTCTGATATGGTGTCAGCTCGCTCTTTTACTGAGAAAAGCAATGTGCGTTGCTGAAGCTGATGCTACTCTACAGTATATCTACCAGTGTTTTTGACTTATTGTAGATTCTGAGTTAATACAGCTGACTGTTTTCAGATTTAGTTTTCTATTATTAAGACGGCAATATTCCCATTTTTTGCTGACGTTTCTGAAATATTGCACAGTAATAGAATCAGCCTGTGCCGAAGAAGTTGCCCATAGCTTCTCAAAACCTTAATTAAGGCACAATGGAGCAAAATTAAAGCTAGACTATATAACGTCTGAGAGAAGAAACAAAACATTCTGCCTCTAACAAATGAAACCTAGCTCCAACTTTACATGCTCTGGTCCAGACCAGTAGCGTATCTTGTCTATTGTTAGCTAATAAATAGAAAGATATTGCTGTGTAACCATACACTGTATATAAAAAAGGACTAAATGACAGCTCCCCAAAAGTGAAGCCAAAACATCTTGATCGCCCCCTGGTGGCTGGCTGCAGTAGAGGTCATAAATCCAGCCCCCTCCATGGTAGTTGATAGGACATGGGCCAAACTAAAATATCAAAGTACACATCAAATACATTTGATGCATACAAAGTAATGGTATAGTATCTAGAAAAAAGTCATGGTATAGTATTTTGATAAAAAGGCATAGTATAGCATGTTGAAAATATTTTTTTCAACATACTCTTTTTTCGGCACACTGACTGACTTTATGATAGTAATAACAACTCCCACCTCCGCCACAGGCTGTCCGCCCTCCTGCCCTCTGCAAGGCGCTACAGGACGCTCCAATCCAGGACCAGCAGGCTCAGGAAAAGCTTTCTCTCCTCAGCTGACACCTTGCAGTCATACACACTGTTAATACCGTTCATACTGTATATATCTAGTGTATTCATACCCCTTAGTGCTTATTCCACATGCAAAATTGTATTCTGTTGTATACCATTTCATTGTCTCAGTCCCTGTACTTTGTACAATGTCAATAAAGTTTAATCTAACAATTTAATCACATTTTTTATGACACTTTCTTATTGTACTATGACACTATGACTTTTTTTTGACAAACAATACTATGACTTTTTTGACATACTATTTTTTGACATATTATACTATGACATATTGTCAACATACTACACTATAACTTGTTTCAACATACTATACTGACTTTTTTTACTATACAATTACCATAATAGCACAACGCTCGCCCCGGTCGCCGTTCCTTCTGTAAAAAAGTCATAAAAGTCAGTATATGTCATAAAAAGTCATGGTATATTTTGTCAAAAAAGTAATTGTATAGTATTTCATAAAAACTCATAGTGCCATAAAATACTAGCCACTTTCTGGCGAATTAACTGATAATCCCCTCCAGCTTGTCAGCCTTTGAGACTGGGGCCTTAATAGATAGTCAATGGCAACATCAGCCGGAGAAGGAGCCCAAATTGAAGGCACCACAGCTTCAACCTGCCAGGAAGCAATGACTTTAAGGTACTTTTGAGGTCGCTGGTCTACTTGCTGCCTTTGAGGGTTGCATCATACCAGCGTCCCGGGCTTTTGACTGGCTTCTCTATCACAGTTGGTATGGGCTCATCACTAATGTGGAAGCATAGATCTGACAGCTTCCCCTGGACAATTGATATGCTCCTGGACTTGCTCGGCTTTATCTTCATCCGGGCCCACTCAATGTTCTCCTGCAGCTTCCTCAGTATTCATGTGGTGCATGCCTTGGTTAGTGGTCATGACATCAATTTATTCCTTGATGAGAGGGAGCCGTAGGCCAGGTTTTAGCTGCTCTCCTCACACGACCCATCGTGATGCTTGGAAGATGACCTCCATGAAAGCTAGCGAGGAGATGGTGCATCCAGCCTAGATGCCTACTTCCAGATGTTGCCATGCCGTGGTGTACTAGGCCTAGGTCTAAGTAGGTTTTGACAAGGGCAGTAATAGCCTCTGGGATCCTGAAGTAGTTGAGTGCAGTCCAAAAGTGTTGGCAAAGTCCAGGAACACAACATGGAGATCTCTACCATCCCTTTTACTGGCTTGGAAAGTCACCCAGGAAAGCCTGGAATTCCCTTCTTTCTGCAGCGATGTATCGATAAAATGGTTCCTTTCTAAGTAGACAGACAGCCTGTGGGGCACTACACTTAGAAAGATTTTGCCTTCAACGTTCAAGAGGCTAATTTGGCAAAAGTCCTTTTCCTTAGCAGTTAGGATGCCTCCTGCCCTGCCAGGCTGTTGGTATTGATTGTTTCTGCCACACCACATTCATCAGTATCCATAGAAAATGTAAGACGTCTGGTGCGTTTTCATAAAGACTTTATCACTCCACTCCACTTAGGGGGCTCTGCGATGTTACGTGTTTGCCACTTCCTTCTTGAACAGACCCTTTATCAGCTTGAAGGGGTCTTTGGAGAAGCTTGTCCTGGTCTGTTCCTTCTTCTGTGTCTCTTTCTCAGGTTCTCCGCTCTCCAGTGCTGTTAGCCAGTTTTTGATTTCTGCCTGCTCTGAGAAGCTTCTTCAGCTGCCTTCTCTCCTTCACCAGTCGCTCTATTTCCAGCTACCTCCTGACCTTGGTTGGGATAGATGATGCATTCTTCTTCTTTAACGCAGCTCCAAAGCGTTCAGCTCTGTAGCTGTAGATCAATTCTCCCATTCTCTCCAGATTCTTCTCTGCAGTTCCTCCAGTTGTCCAAGATTTTGCTGAGGTCTGTGTTGACCATTTTCAACTTATTTTTTCTCACAGGATTTTGGCCACATGATGTATTCCCAGTCCTGCAGTGGAGGTTACCTTCACCCAGCCACAAATGCAACTTTGGAACTTGTTTCCTGATGCAGGTGTTGTAGTCATGCTGATCATCTTACTCGCTGTCGGTTTCGTTCCTGGGTCGATTGCTGTGTTGTCTGCCGGTGAGTCATGTTCCACCCCTGCTCTTGCTGACTCTGGAGGTATTTCCTTCGTTGAACTAAAGTCATAGTATACCGTCATATAAAGTCATAGTATAGTATGTCATTGTATGTGGAAAAAAGTCATAATATACTCTGCCATAAAAAAGTCATAGTATAGTACGTCAAAAAGGTCATATTAGGCTAAAGTATGTCATAAAAAGTAATAATACAGTATGTCAAAATAGTCATAAAAAGTAATCGTATAATATGTCAAAAAATCATAAAAGTATGTAGGGCTGGGTGTCGTTTAAAAAATTACGATATCAATACCAATACCAGTACCCTTAAACGCATACCAATAGTACCAATAAAGCCTAAGCCGATACCTTCTCTTCTACTTCATTCGATACCCATCACGTTGCGTAAAATGCCCCCACCAGCGCATTTATTTTTATCAAAGCCCTATGTGTATCTGCCAAATGTCAATTTTGTGATTAAAGATTATTTCTGCTGCCCCAAGTGGCCAAAAAACCCTTTTGTGCAGGTTTAAGGAACATTGAGGACTTTTTATTTAATCAAAAGGACTTGTTTATTTTAGTAGTAGTTAATGTTATTTTAAAGCCATTTGGAACTATTTGGCTGAGAATGGTAGCTATAAAGCTAAAATCTCATTACTGGACAAAAAACTCCAAAGAAAAACAGGATCCCATAGACTTTCATTTTAGAAGTAAAACTTTTTAAAAGGAGATAATGCCTTAAAATATCTTAAGAAATAGAAATTATACTGAAAATTTGTGTTACTGTATCCGCAATACATATTGAATAACAAGTGTAGGCCTGAAGCTGTATATACTGTATTCCCACAAACCTAACGCCTTTAAATGGTGTTGTTTGCAAAAAAATATGTAGGCTCGATGCGGACTGTGAAGCGTCAGTATCATGACTGAATAAATTGGAGTAAGCGTGGACGTGAGGGAGATGGATGTGACTGTCGCACGCCGACTCAACGCGAGCGCCCTTTTTTTTTCCTCTCAGCCCTGGAGGTATAACTGGCCTCCCTTCAAAAGAGGGAGCTTAAAAACAATCTCCAAAAGAGTGAAAGCCGTGCTGGGTTGTGGTGGGCGTCAGTCAACCAGTCAGTCACTCACTAGTCAGTCAGTCAGGCAAAGGCCCTGCTGTCTCCCACTCCAGAAAACAGGTACCCTGAACTAGTTTCTACAAAAGCTGAGTCGGAGATTTAATGCAATATAAAGCCTCTGGGCCCTTTTAGCAATTTGGAGTCAACACACAAATACGCCCACGCTCAACTGGAAAGACTTTCCATCCCTGCCCCTTCATGTGCAAATGTGCTGAATGGAGGTGTGTAAGCATGCGCTAGTGTGTGCGTCTGTGTGTGCTCAGTTTCCCTACTGAATCCTTCCCACAACTCCCTCCTTCCCTTTCTGATCTGTAGCAACACATCAATGGCCAGTCAGTTCAAAAACCCAGTACAGAAAACTCACAGTACTAGCTTTGCTTTTTTTTCTTTCCAAATAACTGTCCATTAAACCGCAATCTCCCAACGTGGTTCCCACCTACGCTGTGTGGGGTGAAGCATGCAAGTAATTTAACACATGATGATCATTCAGTAAAGTGAGGAGTTGTTGATACCCTGCAGATTGGCGAATCTGTTCCTTTGTGAGAACAGGTTTTATCCAAGGAAAAGTTATTTACGAGACACTATCACATCCCGCCATATGGCAATGATGCAATATAAAGTTTTTCTCCAGATGCCAGTAATGCCTTCTGCAATATTAGACTGAGTGCCGCTCTTGACACTGTCTGTGTGATTGGCAGTATTTCCAGCTGTTGGTAGAGTTAGGAGCCTGTGAAGGCTCAGTGTTATTTATGCTGACATCAGCTTTGGCATCTGTTGCTTATCTGAAACACTGAATGAGGGAGATATATTAAAATATACAGTGATATTATGTTGTTTCCTTGAGATGGTGGGGAATTATATCCTCAAAAAAACAGTTTTTGTCTTGCCACTTTAGCTAATCAATTCAAGTGTTTGCCTTAACAGCTGCAAGATAAACATAATAATCACAGTGCTAGTTGTCAGATGTTGCTGTATTAACACCACTCAAAGTCTGAAGTCAAATCACCTCAGCAAAAAGAGCTAAACCTAATGAAGACTTAGTGTTATATGCAAGTTTAGTTGTGGGAAGTTTTTGCAGGAATGTCTTTCGTCTGACTCGGTTGACACCTGAAACAAACCTGACCGTTGTTCTGAAAACCGAAGGTGAAAGCAAATAGTTAGTTTCGCCATCAAATAGAGAATGTGGATGGGAGCTGAAGCCAGATAAATAAAAAACAGCAGTCCCTGAGCTACAAAGCCTGAGGCTATTGCATTGCTAGCAGGCAAACAGCCACCCGGCTGCCCCAGCAGGGTAGGAATATATCAGACAGCCTATTGGATACCTGACAGCTGATTTAGCTCCCCCTTAATGAGCGGAGTGCCCTGCTGCAAAAACCCCACAATCTGTTACATAACATCATAAATAGCATGCACAGTAAGAAGCAGACTGCTAACACTGGCACAATCTTGTGAAATCAAGAGATGTTATATTTAGTACACAATGCATACTTCGCAGTGAGTAATTATTGTGAGACTAGTAGTGTGTAGAAATATATTTTTTTTAATATTCAAAACACTTTAAAATGTCTTACTGTGGATTGTTCAGGAAATTATATAACACCGTTACATTAAAAGCAGAATTAAGACAGGAATTAAGTAAGGTTGAATAAAATAATAAAGTATTAAGTAGCTATTTGATACAGCTGTTACAGGTGTAGCAATATCACTTTATTTATTCAGCTATCTACATAGTGGTGTTGCTGAGCCTCAAGTGTAAATATACTGCAGTAAAACCAGTATTAAGAGGGTAAAGCTCACTTTCTTCTGTATTTTTCCTGTTGTCAACAAGACGAGAAAAGACCAAAGCCATCAATGTGTGACTTCGTCTCTCAATACTTTTTGACTTCCCTAACCCCTCGGCCTCAAGCCTATTTGTTCTTTCTGATGATGTGATAACGGGTCACAAACAAACAGTATAGTTACATTTTTAAAAGAGGCAAAATGATTCCCTAAAACAGCTCGGCACTAACGTTTTTAGCAAATGTAATTCAAACAGGAGTAAATAGTGCATTTGTTGGGGACAACTTTCAGGCTGCGGATTAATACACATTTGTCGCGAGAGTGAATATTTACAGCAGAGAGACTGCGTATGGCGGATCGACTCTAAAATAAACTACATTGCTCATGTTCATCATAATGAAGGAACATGTCACCCAGTGCTATGCTAAGCTATCGCGCTCTGGCTAAACAGGCGATACTATGAGGAGATATAATCACTGCTGGTTTGATCTAAGGCTGGGTGATATGGCCAAAATCTTTTATCACGATAAAAGCCATTTAATTTCTCGATAACGATATATATATCACGATTTAAGTGAAATTATAGAGAAAAAAATATATATATAAGCCTAGCCTATATTGTGATAAAAAGGATATAAAAAAACTATATATGATAGACATTTTATATCATTTTGACAACATATATTGTCATATTGTCCAGCCCTAGTTTGATCTTTTCATGGGATTTAAGAAAAATATTGAATATCACCACACTTATCCTTTAAGAGGCTATAACAAGGTAACCAATGTAATGAAGAAGAAGGACACCGTCCTTTTATTTGTGCTCATGAATGAGCAGTTATTTGATAAAGCAGTTTCATTGGTGGCCATGTCATTAGTCCCTGCAATTGATTTGGTTGCTCGCTGCTAACGGTGCTAACAGTAAATTCAAAGGCAAACAGT
>CAKALG010009780.1:3041-21195 GCA_916700815.1 Helicolenus hilgendorfi
GTAAATATTGGACTTACATTCGTCAGGTTCCAGAAACATGACTCCAAACGAAGGCCGATGTTGCTCCATGTCTGTAAGATAAGTAAACAGGCCATCATTTGCCAACATGTTAGACATATCAACTTTCTAAGGTTATAACACGCATGATTTTCAGCTTGACGTTCTGCTCAAAGAGCAAAAAAGAGGCGTTTTTCACAGAAGACATTTTTGACATGTAAAAGTAGGAAAAGTCTGGTCCTGCATGGCTCACTGTACTTGAATAGAACAGACACATCGTTAGTGTTATTAGTAAAAACCTGTGCTTTTCCTACTATGACAAGTCGGTACAGCAGCTCTCAATGTCAGACAAAAATAGACCCTAGAACTACAGAGCAATTTGTGGTAACTGTTGTACAGCAGCAATAAAAAAAAAAACATGTACGTGCACATTCAAAGGTCAAATTGAAAAGCCTCATCTGAAACATTGAGAAATAAGCATAATGTGTTTTTAAATAGAATAGAAAATGGCTTTCATATCGTTTTGGCCTTCATGTCTTTCATTCGTGAAAACATTCATAACCAATGTAAGACTCCGCAATTGGTGAGTGTGCTGCTGAGGAGCCAAGGAAGTGCAGTGACGAGGGCGAGCTCTCGAGATCTACAGCATATAACGAAATACCGGTGAAACCGGAGATCTACAGGACATATTTATCAGTAAGTTTCTTGACAACCATCCGATCCGACTTCACACTTGGTGGGTGTATTGCTGAGGACCCAAGGGGCAGTGTCGAGGGCGAGCTCCTGAGATTTACAGGATAAATTGAATAGTAATGCGTTACTACTGGCAGAAGTACACACTGTAATGTATTGAGAGGGGATGCGTATAGCATCGGTAGCTGATGCAACCCTGTCATGGCAGGTGTATTGCTCAGGAGCCAAGGAAGCGTATGTCAAGGGTGAAATTGGACCATTAGTGCAACCGGGCGTTGCACTATAGTCTACTGTAAATGGTGACTATGTAAAGCAGTTCATACTGAATGAGGGAAGCCCTCAGGATCAATCCAAGTTTTTGAACCGCATCGATAATGTATCACACTGGAAAGAAAAATAATGTCTTGTCACTAACTGCTTTGCTTGCCGGCAGAATTAAATCGATGTAAGTGGATTTTCTAAGAGGCTTTTGGAAGTTTTTAGTGCCAAACAATATTAGATCCATTTGATGCTTTCTAATAGCTGAGGCTTTAGTGAATTAGCATCCCTGGCCTCTTGCAGAGAAAAAAAAAAGCACATTTCGAAACACAAAGTGAGACGCTCATTGACTTCCAGCCAAGAAAAGTGGACTCCAGTTCTGCCTTTAATGGGATTTAAACAAAGACAGAAGTGGGTTGAGGTAGAATATCCTGCTTTGCCCGCGTAGCTACCCCTCCGCCCCATGCCAGCCATTGTCAAGTGATGTTCAGTGTGTTCCAAACGCCATGACAGAACGCTCTATCGTTTCGTGTCAGCCGGCCAGACAGCGGCGAGGAGGAGAGGGAGCAAGAATAATGTGGCTGGACTGAGGAATACGAAATGAGGGAGAGATGGAAGAGGGGCTGCGGGTGAGGGCAGAGAACGAGGCAAGTAGTGGAAATACATTTATCTTCTGGCATGTGAATAATCTTTTTGCCTCCCCCACAACCCCCCCATCCATCCATGCATAATGTTTTTCTTCATCACTGGCAAAAGGTGCCTGTGCATATAGCTGTGTGAGAGATGCAAAGAAAGAAAGCAAGAAGGGTGAGAAAAAAATGCCTTGCAGAGATAGAGGGCAGCCTCAATACGTCTAGGAGATACAGTACACACACACACACAGCTGGACGTTCCCCAATGCAGCAGATCTGAGTTGTATTTATGGCTGTTCTGATGGTCGCCATAACGATATGACACATGGTGGACATTTCTCTCCTCTCGAAGCTGCCTGCACAATTTGTCACACATGCATGCACGCGCCCAAATCTGACACTGAGGTCAGGATTTGTGAGTGTTTGGCATGTGTGTGTTCTCTTGTGTTGCTGGCGTTTTGTGACTTTGTCGGTGTCATTCGCACGGTGTTAAATCTGTTTCATTTTTACCTTGAGGATGGATCTCTCCTCTCGTTCCGTCTCCTTGGCTGTGGCACCTCTGTCCCTCATTGTCTCCCTCGCTCTATACCTCACCCCTCCCCATCCCCTCTCCCTCTTTTCTCTCTCTCTCTCTCTCTCTCTCTCTCTCTCTCTTCTTGTCTCATTGGCACAGGCCTACTCTCTCAGTGGAGGTGTGTGCACATCCAGCTGGTGAGTGTCATGCTCTGCTGCTTGGTACTGCTCAGTAATGGCTGCAGTGGCCAAGAGAGCAGCTGGACACACACACACACACACACACACACACACACACACACACACACACACACACAGACATGAGGAAAGTCTTCCCAGAGACTCACTATTCATTCCCCACATTACCATATTGCCTGTCTCTCAGAGAGAGAACAGGGCCAGGTTGGAGGAGAGGATGGGGGTGGGGGGATATGTGCTGTTGTTTCACCCTGGAGCGCCATCCAAGCGCCTTGGAATAGCTTTCACTGCGATGACCAATGGCTCGTTTCCATTTCCATCAAACCCGAAAATGCCACGGCACCAAAGGTTTAAGCGTGAACTTACAATTGCTGGATTAAAGCCTAAACTGCCATTTGTAACAAAACAGTAGCAATCACAAGGGCTCTGGAAACAAATCCATCTTAGTTACAAGTCCCCCCTTTCCACAAGCTGATAACCACTCGGCTGGTGTCAGCGAGGTCGGGGGGATGCTCAAAGGAAAGGAGCACTGCAAAACCACATAAGTGTGTAGATCTAGGTAAAAACCTAGAAATTCCTACTCTTCTCTGGAGTTCTCTGCAATTTCAAAATGCATTACGTCTAAGTTGCATCATAAATCTGATTGCAGCGATTCTGAAAACCTACAGTTTTCAGTCGATGGCTCTCTTCTGCCTCCATTCCTCCATCCTTTTATAGGGTAGAGGGTGTTCTGCTATCGGTGTACAGTGAAACAGTAATGGTGCTATTTAGCTAATGTTGTGTAAGGCAGCATTTTCACTCCCATTTTCAGTGGAGGGGTTTTACACACTGTGTAGGCATCCGTGCCTACACAGATTGAGATTTCATGCTGCAGCAGCAGCGCCCATCACAGTTTTTTTTTTTCTTGGATTTGTGGATGAAAAAAAAAAACAAGAAAAAAATCATTCACTTTTCATACACACACTATTTCCTCAAACAACTAGGTTTATGAGAAAGACACCTGCTGGTGCAACACATTCTCACTCCCAACTCGTCAAATACCGCCACTTGGTCAGTGCCACTCGGCATCGGAGATCAACGCACGCAGTACCCCTCTTGCATTACTTTTGGACGGACCGGGAACGGCGTGTCAATACAGGCTCGCTACATGCATAGTGTCCTTTTAAAGATAAACTTCCATTTCCACAGGAAGTTAGGTTTAGGAAACGGTCGTAGTTGACGTTAACTTCAACAAAATAAGTCAGCGTTTACTTTATGTTTCACACTGGAAACAAACACCAGTCTCCTGGTTGAAAGTGTTTTGTTTGTTTGTGATTTGATGACATAATTAACCCTCTGAGACCCAGAATAAACCTGTTTTTGTCTTTTTAGGGGGGGTACAGGGTGTCTTTAAGGGGAGATAGCAGGTCTACAGTATATAACACATAGAAGTGGTGTACATCATCTGAAAGCTGGGAACCTGAAGATTACTTTGAGCAGCACTGTGTGTCAAATTGTTCTAGTCATAAATCAGAAAAAGATTAATTAATTAATTACTTTAATTAATCAAAATACATTGTGAAAGTGTATAAGGGCTTAGAACATTATGGAGCACTGTGAAATGGCCATGCCAGTTTTTCCTCGCCAAAATTTAGCTTAACCAAAGTTAGTCTAGCCACCAATGGATTCCTTTTTCTAGTTTCATATGATATCAGTACCTTCACTCTAGCTCTAAAGCTGATGTTGCTTGGGTTTTAAGACTCAATTCATGGGTCCTGTTCGTTGCTGTTGGCTTCAATCAAAAATGTGATCAAAATTTTGGCAAAGGGCATATAGACTGGAAGGTTTGCAGGAAGTTCAGGTCGGATAGAGTCCTTTGTTTTTCAGGTCTGCACGAACACAGATTGTGCTCCACATCAAAACAGCCACGGATTTGTTAAGGATCATTTCATTTGCTACTCTGTGTACTGACTTGTGTCTGGACAACTTGCATCCATCCCCGTCTGTCTCCCTTTTATCTTTCTGTAACTTCAACATTTCCTGACCATCTAATCCTATCTATTTCTAAACCCAGTGACAGATATTTAGCCGTGCCTGTCCTTAAGGGAGAGACTGGCACACTCAGAGGAAAGTGCGAGAGGTTTTCACTGAAGAGACTAGAAAAGATTTCACTCTGGGGGGGATTACAGGTCGGCATTATTTCAATGTGAAAACCCATCAAAACAAGGACTTCACACACAGCTTACCATAAGAGCCTTTCTCAGTTTGATATCATTTGACTTCATCCAATATAATCTGATTTTCTTAATACAATGCAGTTGTGCAAGTGCTCCGTCATTTATAATTCAGCTACTAAAACTTCAGGCTGCTGATTATCAGGCAACACACACACACAAACGCTCTAACCGAGTCATTATTAACACTAAGCTGCTTGGCCATGATACATCTGTGCTGCTGGCCTGCATGAGATTCAATGATGGATACTATTTTTTTTTGGGGGGGAAAGGGGGTGGAGAGGAGGTTTCACCCATTTTGCCTGATTTACTGCACCATCAATACAGCTAACTGGGGGAAAAAATTCCAACTTCCTTCTTGAAATATAGTACGAAAGAGAAGGTGGAGTCTCAATAGAACAAGTCTCTGTCAAAACCGAGGATATGGCTAGACCGTGTATGGTCAGTCTGTGAATTTGTGGCTAAATTGTTATACAAATTGTCATTGGTTATGTCTATAATGTTAAATCCAGCGGGTACATGTCCACCAGGTGCAGCGAGGACACTAGGGGACGCGCTGCTCCACTCAACTGGCCGTTCAAGTGGTGACGTACCCTATCGTCGAATGGTCCCTGGTTTTCTTGCTTGCCGTGTCAAACAGGAAACAACATGGCGGCTTGCTCGTCAACTTCCTGTTATTCCGTAGTAGGCTTTGCTACTGCTGAATCTCTATTCATTTTAGAACTAGATCGCCTAGTTTCGCAGCTTGCTCCAAGTTTCGTGAGCTGGACATGTCGCACTGGATGGGCTCATTTACATAACGGACTGTTCTACGCCTTTTCATTTTGAACGAGCAACAGCCAACAAACACATGACGAAACACAAGACCAGTGTATCATTTTGTAAGTAACATGAGTCACATGGTTTTTTGAGACGTTTGTGACGTGTTATTCAAATTGATACTATGTTGTTTCTGTACATATTTTACTTAGTTTACGTACTTATTTTAAGCCCAACCATTATGTTTTTCGATAGCCTAAAATACGTCCTCTTGACATGCAAAATGTCGTAATGTCGTGCTATTTAATCGCCTTCTCGTAAGCCCAGGTTCCATTTCTACAATCTGTTATAATAATAATAATTATTCATGCATCTTATTCTTTTTAGCTATCTTTAGTTTAAACCTGTTGCCCTTTCAACATCGATCTCAGCATCAATCAGAGAAAGTGAACACGAAAAAACTAGGGTAAAGTAATAGATGAGAAACAACCCAACTACACAAATGAATATTTTAAAAGTGTGGTGCGGAAGTGATCTCGGAATTCCTTCTTTGTTTTGAAAAACTTCAAAAAACATCCGACTTTGTAAATGATTGACGAACCCCAGATCAAGATAACATTTTTACAGAGGAAGCCTCTTTGGCAGGCATAGCTACGAGGTTCAACAGGGTTTCAAAGCATCAAACGATGGGAAAGAGAGAGAGAAGATGAGAGAGATAAAGAAGGGAAAGTAAGAGAAATAAACCAGTGAATGCACCCCACTTTAAAAAAAATATATGGAAAAGACATCAAGAAATACAGAATCAAACAAGACAAAAGTAAGAAAAAAGATGTATAGATGGAGGTCATGTGATGGAAACATGAGTAAAAGGCAGAAACACAGAGGGAGAGAGGCAGATGGGTGAAAAGGGAAACATAAGAGCATAACCATGACTAAGCAAGTAATATGAGAGCAGGGAGTACTAAAGATTAGAGAGGTGAAATAGTCTGCGAGCATGAAAAAGGAAGCACAAGATGAGAAATGTAGAGGAGGTGGACAAGATGGAGACAGGAAGAAACAGTGAAATAATTGGTTTAATTATTAAATCAATTTATGTAATTTAATGTGTATGCCACATCAGCCCGTTTTCCCCCAAAAAGGTGTGCGAATGACACGATAATGTGGGAGGCATTTAATGTGCATAAAGAACGCCTTTCTTGCTTTTGGTGTTGTCATTTGTACACCATGTAGTCTGTACTGACTGCGATGTGAACCCAATGCTAAGAGCTAGTGACGTAGGATAAAAGCGAGAAGGAGAGGGAAGGGGGAGGTGGATGGGTCCAACAAACACAGGACTTTCAACCCAGAGATCGCTGTTTAAATGTGGTGTTTTGTGTTGCAAGTTTGTTTTGTAGTGACGTTTGTGACATGTTTCCCTTACTTATGTTACATTATTTCCGTACGTATATAGTATACGTACTTATTTTAAGTCATACAATGATGTCTTGCCTAAATCTAACTGTGGACGTTAGCATAGTTTTGTTAGGTGGCGTACGAATGACACTCGAAAAGCCTCAAATTCGTCCTCATGGCACGCAGAATGTCCTTGTAATGTTGTGCTATTTCTACGCCTTCCCGTGAGATCGGGTTGGCCACATTGTTGTTTCAGACACATGCACAACCTCTCATACAGAGATCTCTCTCTCTAACACTCTTACCCAGGGAGCAACTGTCACTCATGCTGGCTCTTACTGAGGGATTATTTTAGTTTTCCCAGCCTCTTCACTGTAAAACTCAGTTTGCAGACAGTGCTTCTGTCTACTGTAATCCAATTTTTTTCACATCTACCTTAATGCAATACTCACATGCTAGATGTACCTTGACCGAGTTATCGGTCACCGTAATCACTCCTCCTCTCCATACCGGCCATGAAGCGATTCCTGTGTAGTGTCTGTCGCTACCATTAAAAATTGCATGGCAGAATCTGTATTGGGTCTCATGAATGGATGCTTCTTATGTCATCCACAACTGCATCTGGGATATATGAGGTCCCTCCCTTTCAGCTGATTAAATCTCTGTAGCCATTATACAGCAGCAGGAGTGATGTGTTCCATCTGCAGCCTCTAATTTGAGCGATGTACTGCACGTTCCTAAAGTGCCGCACAATTACACAAACTTTAAACAGCGTGTATAGCTTTATCACAGGACATCATTTGAAATGGCTTTGAGCTAAAGCAAAAGATGCACATTGCCTTCCGTGCCCTTAGATTTAGCAGGCTAGTCCTGATAGATACCACCGTAGAAAATGTCTTTAGGATGCATCCAGAGCTCAAAGATTTCCTCAAATGTTCCTTGACTTTTGTGAAAAGCCACAATGTCATTCCGTCTTGGCCCAATATTAAAAGTTAATCCTGCCCCTCAACTGAACTTTCCACAAAGTTTTGAGCACAGCAAGTTCTTGAAATATCTTGCACACAAACAAAAAACATGACCCAACCAACTCTGGAGGGTAAGGAAATAAAGCCCAGACTGAAAATAAGCAGAATTAAATGCAGGTTGAACAAAAGGGAGTGCTAGAAATCCCTTTCTTTGAATCCTGATGCTTGTGTGTGCATGCATGTGGGTGTATTTGTGTTTCAGCATGCTCACAATGAATTATATTGCCTTACTAATCACTCGTTACTTAATTTTTGTTACTCAGCACAGCTCCATCAAAGATGCCTTTAAAACACTACACATCCTTTACAATCATGTCACATATTCTGTATTTAATACTGAACTAGTAATAACTTAACATTAGCCCTAGTGACGGCATGCAGCTCTCCCGATGTGCGTTTGAACAGTGAAGTAGACATGTTCAGTACATGTATGAATCTTTATCTTCTCTTTATCAACAACCCTCCAATAAGACTGTTATGCATCACCATTGTCACTGACCAAAAAAAAACATTACTTCCTTGTTGAAAGCTTATTAAAACCCGCTAAAGCCACAGAAACAACCAGAATGTGATAACTCTATCATAAATAATAGGTTGCTGAGCTATTAACTTCATGTACTGTGCTTGTATGAACTAATTTTGAACTGAACGTGACAACTTGGTCCACAAACGGACTTAATGTGCTACTGAACTGAAGCATTCATTGGTTCGGGTTAGGTTTAAGCATGAGGAGTGTAATTAGTTAGGTTTATGGTAAGAATATCAGGGTAAGCCAATCAGAGGCAGAGTAGGGCAGATCATGCCTTCGCCAATGTAGGAAAAAAAAAAAATGTCACCGCTAAGGTCAGTTGACGTCATTTTATATAATAATTAGCCATTTGCTTGTGTTCTGGATAATGGGCTGACGGGCCATTTTTCGGACTATTGGGGTTTCTGAATAATGGGCCGTCGGAACAATGGCATGGCACTGCAGTGCTATGAATGGTTAAACGTTCACTTGCTGACAAACGTACTGAAGTGCATCTGAACTGTGATGCGACAGCTTAGCTTGGGCAAAAAAGTGAACAAACTAAATAGTCGGCGTGTCTACACAGGGAGCGTTTCAACCACGTTTTTCAGTCATCCACCACAGATGTGTCTGACGGAACAGATCTGCTCCTATTTTAAATAAATACAGCTTTCTACATAGGCTGCGTAACGGCTAGCATATGCATATTTATGGTGATAAATGGTTCTTGTGTGCCATTATGTAACTCTGTAACATTATAAGCAGGTTAAATGAAGCCAATATAGAAAAAAGAGCATTTACATTTATAGAGAGGGAAAGAGAACACCATGCAGGTTTGACATTTTGAACACAATTATATATTTATGCAGTAAACCGGTGATGACAGGATAATTACAACAGTTATCCAACCATCTGAGGGGTTTCCTCTCTACTGGCTCTTGTGAGATCCTATTGAATTCACCATAACAATAGTCACTCACAGCAAAGCTCACCTCCCATTCTTGCTGCAAGACCTCATTTGGATGCTGACACCTCATCAAAAAACTTGATGGAGAACAATTGCCGAATAACCCTCCAAGGCAATTAGTGAAATACCTCTTTTCATAGAGTCCAGATAATTAAAACTAGAGTTGGTGATCTTCTTCCAAAACACTTTTTGTTATATTTGTTCATCAATTTAAATACTGACAAAAAGAAAAAAAAGTGGGTATCTGTGGCTGTCGGAGGACTGTAATAAACCTGTCCAAATGTTTCATTGATGAAATGATGGGTGTTGCCGACTTGGTGATGTTCTCCCTAGATTTAGAGACTTTTGGAACTAGTGCGGCTAGTTATACTGGAGGAGGGATGCATATGAGCTACGGTGTTTTAAAGATTCTGCAGGGAGGAGCAAATCTAGACAGTAAAATAGGACGGCTAAATGGGAAGGAGGGTAAAACAGTCAGGGGGAATTTGGACCTCAGCTCAGACCATCGATCTTACAAACCAAAAAAGATTAAAGTTTTCACAGTCATTAGAAGCTGGTTAATAGTACCAAACAGAGACCTTGGGTTGTGTTTATTACCATTAATCAAACCAGAAAAGTAGGCAGCTCGCGCATCTTTAATAATCTGGTTCAGTTTAAGAAATAGCTCCTTCATATGTATGAAGGGTGGAAGTAACAAAAATTAATTGATACAACTGGAGGTGAAGAAAATGCATGTGAATTGAAAAATGGAGTGGTCTTAATGTAGGTGAAATGAAAAATGGAGTGATAAATTCAACCAATCAAATCAATTCAAAGCCGATTTGATTAAAACAGTCGTGATATGATGAAAACAGAGCCATGTTCCATCATTTTCCTCCGTCTTACATTCATCAATCAAAACACAGAATTTATCCATTTAAAGAAAGTGGCCTCAAGGGTGGGAGTAACAAAAAAATAACTGAAGAAATTGCTAATTAATAATGGAAGTGATGAAATGTATGTGAATTGAAAATTAGCGATAAATTGTCAGTTGATTTGGTAAACTCAATTGACATTTTTATTTGAAACCGAACCATCCAAAATGTCAATAAAAAAAAACACACCCACTTACAAACTGATCAAGCTAGCGGCCCCTCTAGCTCACTCCCCAACAAACTCCAGCGTTGGGGGTCACAACAGGCTAACTCGTGTAATGGCAGCAACAGAAAGTTTGCTGATCGGGCGAGGAGATCGGGTGGTCCATTATCAGACCTCCAGCGCTTGGGTTTGAGCTGGAACTTTAAAAGTTAAGATTTCAAAACTGTTAAAATAACTGAATGAACTGTAAATGAACAGAATACAAGTGAGATGATTCAAACAGCCGCAATACTAAAGGCAGTAAGTTAGATTGATATTCTTAAAATGTCGTTGGGAGATAAGAGGCCATTAAATTCACACGAATAATAAAAAAACTCTCAACTGAGTAGAAAAGAATAAAAGTAAGTACAATTCGTTCCAATCCACAATCCCCAATTATCTCTTTATCGCTTTTCTATTCCCAGTCATCCCAGCAGGCTTTGTCCATCTCAACAGCTTTGTATGTACTAAAAAGTCAACTGCTGTCTTTCAGCCTCTACCTCACACTCTCCACCCAAAAGCTCTCTCTGCTTCTTAGTAATCGTCGACCATGCATGGGAAATAAGTTGACTTGTCAGTAGACGATTGCTTACGTCTGGTTTGCCATCTCAACTTTTTTCTCTTCCTTCTCTCTGCTGTTTCTACCAGCTACCTCCCCTTTCCTTCTTTCTTTTCTAAAGATGTCCCTTCTCTAATCGCTTCTCTCTGTTCTTATTTCTTTTTCTCCTCCTATGATTTTGGTTATCATTTTCTTTCCTGAATGTGTTCTTTGCTTCTCTATTACCTCCCTCCCCTTCTTCTTCTTTCTCTCCCTTTACTCTCTCCCTGGCTATAGGGTGATGTATGGTCCCTGTCAGCGCTGGAATCAATGGGACGCCGGTTGTTTTAATTTAGCCTGGGAGCCCAGCGGATCCAGATCCTCAGCGTCATGGAAGAGCGATGGCAGTGGCCTTTCTCTCCTCTGTTTTTACTCTCCTCCCTCAGTCCTCCCTCGCTCGCTGCATGATCAACACTTAGCTCCCGTTGGACAACGCTCTGTGGAGGCCCCACACCATCTGAAGGCCTCAAAGAACAAGTGAGCTCATCTTCTTGTCTGTTAACATGCTCTGGATTCGCATCAGTACCAATCGATGAGCTGCTTCTCAATCTTGAGATGCCTACAGCTAAAGCGTGATAGCGCTCGAGTGTGGTGAAACGCAAAAGGGATGGATGGGTGAAAGCTGCCACCTGCGCTGACATGCTGTAGGCTAACACATTCAAAGTGAAGTGGTATATTTTATCTGGCATGCTTTTACTTTGAAAAAGAAAACTAGAAATACCGCCTCACGGTTGTATGCCTCCGCCAAGTTGCATGCTTGTTCAAAATGTCATCACTTCATCATGATCGGAGCGGCATAGCTCAGTCCGTAGACAGAGGATAGGGACTTGGCTTGGCACTGGACGGTCGCCTAATATTAGCATGGGTTGAATGCAGAGACTCACTGTGTGCTGTGCTAATCCTTAGTTAGTCCAAGTGGACGTTTGTGCCACATTTGAAGAAATTCGCTCAAGGAGTTCCTGAGATATTACAAGAATTGAATGGATGTGAGATCACAGTGACTTTGACCCTTGACTACCAAAATCAAATCAGTTCATCATCGAGTCCAAGTGGACGTTTGTGCCAAATTTGAATGCAGGTGTTCCTGAGATTCGATACTTTGGATGGACGGACAGCCTGAAAACATAATGCCTCTGGCAACAGCCATCGCCAGCGCAGAGGCATAAAGACATTCTCCATTTAATACTCCACATTAACTTATAGCATATTTGCTAAGACATGACAGTGCCGCTTTGAAGATGTGCCTCAAGTGTGCAAATATCATCCTGATAGACAGATAAACAATTGATAATGGACTGAAGGGTAAAAGGTTGGACAAGCTTCATTTGAGCCATGATCTGGGGCCCATCAGCCACATTTCTCCTGACAGCTCCTCCTCTCCTTCTGTCTCATATCATTTTCCTCCCTTTCGTCATCTCCCCTTCATCGCTACCCATCATTAATACAAATCATCTCTCCCCATATTCCCCAACGCCAGGCTTGAGCGAAAGCCGTCACGGAAAGCTCACATCGCGGGCTAAAGTAATTAAAGTGGCTGCTTTTAAACAAAAGGCTGAATAGAGGAGAGGCTTTGGGAGAAAATGAAAGAAATGTGCATAGAGAGAAGGGGAAGCAATCAGAGAGGTGGGTTCCACCACAATGGCTCTGTTGATGAGAAATGTGCTGTACACACGGGTCATGTATTATTGGCTTTTTAACAGATGTATGCATGACGTGACACAAAACGTTGGAGGTTCTGTCTTTGTTTGAGCCACAGCATATTGGCATTCAAGAAATATAGAAACAATATAACAGTTTGATTAATAGAGAAGATTATTGTAAGGGATGTAAACAAATTAAATTATTATTTAGATCTTTTGTTCTACAACTTAAATCACAAAGCGTAACTATCTCCCCCAGTAAATTTTGTTTTATATTTGTATGGCTCCGTGCCAGTGACAGCCGTAGGCATTATGTTTTGGGGTTGTCCGTCCATCCGGACCATTCTTATGAACTTGATATCTCAAGAACACCTTGAGTGAATTTCTTCAAATTTGGCACAAACATCCACTTGGACTCAAGGATGAACTGAATAGATTTTGGTGGTCAAAGGTCACTCTGACCTTGCGTCCATCCCATTCTCGAGAACATCATATCTCAGGAACGCCTTGAGCAAATTTTAGTTTTTTACTTGAAAATCGTTTGGTTTTATTAGTCTTTTAATTCTGTTTTTTTTTTTACAATATACTGTATATTACTTTTATTGTTGAGTATCTGTTCCTATTTTATAAATTGTATATGTTTTCATGCTGTGTACTATTATGTATTTTATTAACTGTGAAGCACTTTTTAACTGCTATAAAATGCTGTGAAAAATAAGATAAGATAAGATATTCCTTTTATTAGTCCCTTAGTGGGGAAATTTGCAGTGTACAGCAGCAAAGGGGATAGTGCAAAAAACAAGATGAATCAGCTAACACAGTAAAAAAAGAGCTAAACAAAGATTTTAAATAGGAGGTATATAAAAAAAATGCTATATAAATAATGTTTATTATTATTATTATTATTATCTAAACTGCAACTTAACTGGTTAGCAGAGGCATACAACTGTGAGACGGTAATTCTAGTTTATTACTAAAAAGAGAGAAGTGGTATTAGAGAATGACCGCACCATTTGGCATCGAAACTAACTGTAAGCTATACTAAGTGCTACAACAGACTAGCGAAATAGCTGAAAAGCCCACAAACTGATAGAAAGTTAGCAATGCACTTCTACCCCAGTGGCAAGCCAAGGTAAAACACAAGATACAACCCTGACTCCCACAAATTACGCCCATACTGTATAACTAATAGGTTTTCCTAATTACATTTTGTAGGGAAATTAATTGCTTGCCTGGGTTATGTTCCCTGGCAACGATTTTTTCAAATGAGGAAAGTGATGCATTTATATATATTGCACGGGGTTTATGAAGGGTGTACACAGTGCCGAACTCTGACCACTGGAGACACGGCTACGAGATGTGTCCATGATTGGAGAGACATGAACTACAAAAGCTACAAAAGTTGCAGTTCAAAGTTATGGCTGCTTTCCTGGTTGTAATTAATCACTAGGCAATGAAAAAATGGTTGGTTGGTTCATGCAAATATGATTTATGCAAAGAATTTCTCATAGTCATAGAGAAAAGAGAGCATCTCGACTGGTATATGAACAGAGCGGGGATGCTGCCATGAAACCACGAAATAAAAGTGAGTGCAGGGCATGTTATTCACAAAGCTGTGTGCAAAAAAAAAAAGCTATTTCATATCAGTTGGATTTAAATTTCCCATCATTGTAAATAACGATGCAGAACTCATCCTGGCGCAACTTTTCACCCACATTCCCCTATCTGAAAGGTCTTGAAAGATACCAATCAAGTTTACCAGGAGACATGAGAAGAAACACGACAAGTCACGGCAGAAAGATGACAGTAAAGAAGGTGGCAGGTGCCGTCGGCTGGAAATTAACATGGTGGAACATGACAGAGTGAAAAGAGGAGGGTTTGGCGCCATGTCCGATTGATGGCTGCAGGATAGGGGCATCGAGGTGAAGACGGCGTGGTGTCAGAGAGCACCTGTGCCGCTCCCAGGTCTGCCTTACACTCCATTTAACATTACAGCACTGTGAATTTGTCAGAGGGAAGCAGGCAGAGGAACTGTTAACTGTTATTTCAAGCTGTCAGCTTGGATCTGTGTCACACAATGCCTCATAGGGCTCCTCCGTTTATGACAAAAGAAAAGAAGAGTGTAGGTGGCGTATAAGGAGACAGAGACACACAGAACGAAAGATCCGGCGTTATTCTGAACAAGAAAGATGCTTTGCACCTGTCACTTGTGAGAAAACAACTAAATGATAATGTTCATGTGAGACTAACAATTTATGCAGTTGAGAATTTGAAAAGAACGCAATCATCACAGTGTGTGTTTCAAAAAGTAAATGGAGGTAATTATGTAGGTAAAACAGACATAAACACTAAGATTCTAGGTTCTTCCCCCATCCCGCCTTCAATCTAGGTTTGCACAGATGTGTCGCCTCCCTGCAGCCACCATTTGTGACATAAATGGCACAAACTTTAAAGCACAATGGTTAACAAAATGTCAGGAGCTGCAGGCCAGACACTGGGCCTCATTCACACACAGTGCGTATGAACATTTTACACACAAATCCAGGATTCATCACTATTTTCTTACCTAAATTTGTTCGTACTCTGAGAACAAATTTAGAACCGCCTCTGACCATATGTACGCACAAATGATCAAGGCACGGCTGTCTTCGAAAATGTAAACACACACACCCTTTAACTAAATGCATAGTATATTAAAACAACGTTCATTAAAAAAGTCTTTAAAACACAATATTTTAAATGGCTAATTTAGTAATGTACTGGCAAATATGTTGAATAACTAAAACAGAAAAAAAAACATCTGTTTGCTTTCAGTCTGTTTTATTAATTTGAAAGTCTTATAGCCCTACAGTATTTCAGCCCACGTTTAACAGAAATATGTTTGAGAGATATATGCATGAAGTGAGTAATGATATTAAAATATATCTGTGTGTTTCTACACCAAAATATTCTACCACAGGCATCAAGTTTCAGTATAATATACTGCCAATTCCTACATATGGTTAGTAATTATTAGGGTTGGATCTGCATATTTGACTAGCCCATGCGTAATGCAGCCTCTGGTGGATTCTGCTCGGCCCTTTCGCCCAATGGGTTGCATCGGAGAATGCTCCAACACAAGCAACGGCGGCGAGGACACTGGCTTGCCTCGTCTCCATGACATGACTCATGAAAGACGCAGGCATTTCTTCGTTTTTCAGCTGAGACGGACGGCAAAGCGCTGCTATACTGTGTCTTTCATGTTTGAGGATTCTGTTATTCTACAGTGTTGTTTTATTTGTAATTGAATAAAAAGCATTTTCCAAAGGGTTTGGTGGTTTTTATTTATATATTATTGTACATCTACACTCGCACACACAGAGGGATGAGGAGGGGAGGTGCTGAACGCAGACAGAGCGGTGGCGGTGATCTTTCTGGTCACGGTTTATTTTTAATTGTAGCTGTAATAAAAGACATTAATTGCATAATTGAATGTAGCATATGTGTGTGTGTGTGTAACCCTGAAACCTGTAAACCTGCTGACCTTACAGCAAATGTAAAATAACACGTTATCTCCATGATACACCTCCAGGCAGATGTATTTCCTCAGAGAAATCGAGGATTGTCATTATGGTAAATGTATGTGCCTGTCAATTTAGAATGATTCCGATTCACTAACATACAAAAAGTGGTAAGAACAAAATTGGCCGATGAGCCTGTGTCATAAATCTGACCGTAATTTTGAGTGTGCACTTATTTTGTGCTTAAAGTAAGAACATTTCTGTGAACATATTAGTGAATGAGGCCCAATGTGCCTGAAAATATGCCGCTATGCATAATCAGTGTGTTGTACGCCTCCAAACAGAACATCAAAATCTAATTTTCTCAACACAGCAACAGCTGAACATAGATGGATGGATGGATATTGATAAATTCATATATACATAGTGATAGAAGAATAAAGGGCTAAGTACTCTTCAAATAATCTAGTTGGTATAGGAAGTCTTATCGGAATATGTCTACAGGCAGATTGACTCGATATTCACTGCTGTTTATTATTTTCATGCTCTACTAATTGCTGTGAACACGTTTGGCCAGTGTTTTCATTCTGTATTGCGTCTTTGGATGCAAGCTGTGACATTTTCTTGTCAAGTGGTTCGGTCTGAGCCATCAGCTTTGATTTGCAATGCACACGCAGGTGCCATTACCTCAGTTATATCAGTAACGATGCCAACAAATCAAGGTTCTTGTCTTGGATTGAATGTTCAGACATCTTGTCAGCTGAAGTGGCTAAAATAAAAGTCCTTCTCTTTTGGAAAACACAATTTGTTCAGCTCAGTTAATCATAATTAGCCTGTCCACTAGAATTAAACTGTTTAAGACCTTTGCCAAACAATCCCAAATAATATCAGCTTCACTGTGCTGCAGCGAACGCAAAAAAAAAAGGCAAATAGATACAAATAAGCCAAGGAAATCTGATGAGTGACAACTGTAGACAAATTCAAAATCAATACCGAGCTGAAGCAAACTAATGTTTGCCATTGCAATTGTTCTGCAGAGACTATTGATGGCGCTCAGTTTGTTTTGGTACGAGGACAGACTTAATTGAATAATTTCCCCTTTTATTAACTCGCACAGTTAACAGAGCAAATGCAATCTCCAGCAACACTGGGAATCAAATGAAAAACTTTTGTTGAATGCTTTTTCTTATCAAACCTGGGTTGATGGACACCGACATTGCCTAAACTGATGGTCTACGCTGTGTTGAACAAACAAATCAAACAGGTTTTGACAAGCAGTCACAAGAATAAAACAAAAACAGACAAAACTGAGAAAGAGTAATAGAGATCATACTGGATTTTTCTGTGACCGTGTACCTGACTTTCTACTCTGCCGTTACCTTGGAGACAGGACACAGGAGTGTACAGACCCATAGATATGTGCACACATACATGCACGCCCAGTCACATAAGAGAAAGTGCACCCATAGTGGAAAGAGATGGCACAGGAGGGGGCAGCGGGCAGTCTGACATTTCAAGTTGAGTTCCTGCTACAGTGCGGAAATGTCATGTTATTCGGCCAGACGCATCTATCAAAGTCAGGAAGAGTTTCCAAACAGTGGACAGTAAAAGAATTATCACTTCATTACATCACCCCGTGTGTCTGACTCTCTCTGTAGCTACCATTTCTTCTTTTTCTGCACACACGGGATGTATATTTGCCATTTCTTTTTTTTAGCTTTGAATCTCTTGAGCCATAAAACTCAGCGTCACAGAGTCGGGAAATGCTGGCAAGCACTTTGTTTTCTCCTTTTTTGCAGTGTATTTGTTGGATTGAATTCCCTTGTGAAACATATAAAACCCATTTGAGAGCCCCAGAAGAGTCACTAGTATTTTTGTAAAAACATTGCTGTCTGGGGAGAAGGAGAAGTGGAGAAAGATGGAAAAGCAGTGGGTGCTAGATAGTGGTCAGATGCACACACACACACACATATTTGCCCTCTGGGTAGTCAGAAATGTCAAGAAACACATCACGCTGTCACTCAAAAATGGAAGTATACAGTATGAAACAGGAGCCCGCTCCCTGCAATATGTGCCGCCACAGGACACAGCATCCAGAGCACAGCGGTGCCCCTACGGCTAACAAACAGTCATCACCAACTGGAG
>CAKALG010009784.1:0-11277 GCA_916700815.1 Helicolenus hilgendorfi
GTTGCAGAGCTGTTGCTGAGGCGCTGTAGAGGTCTACCTGGCACCGGCTGTGACCGCTCCATCCTCGCGGCAATTACCACAATAACGTTTTGGTTCCCTCATAGCATTTGGGTTTAAATCTGAAATATTGCCAAATAGGCGCGTTTGCTTTTCGATTCAACACCAAATCCGCCGCCATCGTCTTGTCTGTCAACTCTCTCTCGTCCCGTGTGTGAAATCTGACTCCTGCTACTCTGAGCTCACTCCTTTCAGAGCAGATGCATTCACTTTCAGATTGCGGCGTCCGTCGTCAGACTATCTATTGATAAAATGCCGCTGATACGACAAAATTAACTAAATGGGTTTTATTTCTGCAAAAAAAGCATGACGAGGGTGGGGACGGTGGGGACGGTGGAGACGTAATGTGTAACACCGGTGGCAGCAGATCAACAGACTCCATCATGGCTGCTGGAGACAGTCTGCTGGGATTCTAGCTGCTGCATGTATGTGTCAACCTGGGTACCTTACTGTCATAAATGATGTCACAGATGATGTCACTGATGGGCTTACCTGAGCAGGTGAGAGCCAGTATGGAGTAGGAGGAACCTGGTATTGCACACTCCCTCAGAACAGATCCAGACTGAACACAGTCAGACCAGATGTCCCACACAGATCTGGATGAGAACTCCTCTCTCTGTTCTACAGAAACAGCAGAGCCACAGTCTAACTCGCTGCACACAGCAGCTGCTGCCTTCAGGGTCCAGTAATAGTCACCCACTGGTCTCCAGTCTCCCTGATGTTTCAGCTCCAGTGTTCCTGCACAGCGACTGTCGCCTCCTACCAACCTGACGGACTCTGAACAGAAAGTCATCAGTAAAATAAGTGAATTTAAGAAAAAATCAAACTGAGACTTGACTTTATTTCTTTATTTCTCTTTTTTTATTTACCTGATGAGTTGTGATTTTCTTCAGCGTGAAGTCCTGTAGAAATACACAAATATTTATTGTTTTAAGTAAATTTTTGGAGATATGACGGAGCCGCTGGCGAGGATGCCTTGAGACCGGCCCAGCCGTCAGTCATGTGATACGTCTTGCTTGAGTATACTTCGGTGTTTACAGTCTGCAAATTGAATCGTTCATATAGTCAGCATTATGCAGAACAATATGGGAGTGAATCTTTCAGTATTTCACAATTTGATTTCAATTCTTGGGGTCACGATTTGGTTCAAAATCGATTCTGCATTCAGTAGATGGCGGGGCTAATTTCAGGATCTACTCCAGTCCGTTGTGCAATAATAAAGGCGGTGTGGTAAATTATATAATGAAAGCAGAATAAAGTCTGTAAAAGATTATGGAGTTTTTATATTTAAAAAAGTTATATCAAAGAATGTAAACACAGAGGCAAAAGGTAACATTTATTCATGCTAAACTTGCAAATAAACACATTATAATAAAAAGTGTTCAGTATTTCTCAATTCTCAGTGACTTCAAATTCAAGTTATAAAAAAAAAAAATGCTGCCTGTTATATGACTAATTTGTTATTTATGGCCAGCTGCCTTTTTATTTCTCAGAAACTTGCCAATTTCAAAAAGAAATTGTGCACAGAATAACACTGCAAAACTGGTATTTTGTGGGATTTTTCAACTAATCACACAGTAATGCTTGTCACAACTTTGACTTGGTGTGTATTTTTCATCAGTAGCAATATCTAGGTTCTTTTGTAAAAAAAAAAAAAAACGGCCAAATGACGTGACGGACACAGAAGTTGTAGTTGTAATTAACTTTGATTCGCCAATTTTAAAACCAATATTCGGGCCCTTTTAGTTCACTGCGCTGGTTAGCATTATAGCTAGGCTAATTTTAGCGTTTAGCCGACGCCTAGAATGCCATAGCCAAACAGAGGCAGAGTAGAGACCCAGCAAGACATGAAATCTCCCATAGAAATATATACATAGACGCTGCATCAGACGCTTCAGCCCGTTGCGGCAATACGTCAACTAGGGCGCCATAAAGGACATGGCAAGACTGGCCTGTAACCCTATACAAGTGAACGGGTGAGCTGCTGTTTTCCTGGATAAAAAGCACTATAAGTATAACTACATTTCACAACCGATTTCAACGAGTCGTTATGCTAATTGGACAAAGGCTATATTGTTAACATATTTATGGTTGGGGAGCTGGACTTTGACTGTGGTGCCTAGGCCTCCAGGAACTAGCTCTACAGCTTTCAGCCTCCTTGCCCAAGGCACTTTGTAGATATGGCCTCTGTCCACTCAGAATCCCCGAGGCCCTGCAGAAAGGTATTTGACGTGGACTTGATTTGTCCACTTCACATACCTTACAGCAGGTATTCCAAGTGGAACTTGTCCTATGTATAAATGTGTATGTATATATAAATATGTATATGTATATATATATATATATATGTCTATGTATACATCTCTATGTATATATGTCTATGTATACATTTCTATGTATATATGTCTGTGTATGCATGTCTATATATATACATGTATATACAGACATATATACATTGCTATGTATATATGTCTGTGTATATATATGTCCGTGTATATATATATATATGTCTATGTATTTATAAATGTCTATGTATATATGTCTCTCTTTATATATGTCTATATACAAATGTCTATGTATATAAGTCTATGTATAGGTCTCTCCCGTTTTTGACCTCAGTGATGAATACATTGGGTTTCCTGCTTCACAATAAAAGTCCCACTGTGTTTGTCGGGTTGAGGTGTTTTCCTGTGAAGCAGCAGCAGGACAGGTTGTGTTAGCATTAGCAGTAAGCTAATGCAGATTAGATACGGCTGTAGGAAAGTGAACAGGAAACAGTGAGGCTGATATCAATCAGAGCAGCTTACAAACAGCATCACTGGTTACGTGCTGCATCGTTTCCTCTCAATGTGTCATGAGTCTGAATCTATGGCGGACTCCGTCACGAACCATGAAAACCACTGCCCAGAGTGATCATTACTGGGTAGACATACGGCTACATTGTTTATAGAAATAATAACTGACTAAAAATAGAATCAAAAACTAGGTTTGATTTGGTGAAAATATGAAAGATTATAATCAGGGCTGTCAAAGTTAATGTTTTAAGGCAAATATGTTTTAATGCCACTAATTTCTTTATTGCATTAACACAACTTGTGATTTTTAAGTTGTCCCTTGACCTCTGACCTCCAGATCAGTGAATGTAAATGGGTTCTATGGGTACCCACGAGTCTCCCCTTTACAAACATGCCCACTTTATGATCATCACATGCAGTTTTGGGCAAGTCATAGTCAAGTCAGCACACTGACACACTGACAGCTGTTGTTGTTGTTGGGCTGCAGTTTGCCATGTTATGATCTGAGCACATTGTTTTATGCTAAATGCAGTACCTGTGAGGATTTCTGGACAATATGTGTCATTATTTTTGTTGTTAATTGATTTCCAATAATAAATATATACATATATTTGCATGAAGCAGCATATTTGTCCACTCCCATGTTGATAAGAGTACTAAATACTTCACAAATCTCCCTTTAAGTTACATTTTGATCGGAAATAAAAATGTGCGATTAATCATGATTAACTATTTTAATCGATTGACAGCCCTGGTATTTATGTAATCATTTTATTAACATTTAAATGTATTTATTTATTTTTGCAATTATTTTAAATTAATAAATTAATTTATAAAATACAAAATTGTATTTATTAATTTATTTCTGCATGATTTTTCTTTTGCATTTTCTTCCCTATTTATTTCCCCAAACTTATTTATTTCTGTATTCTTTTCCTTATACATTTTATACTTCATTATGAAAATTAGGACAATATTCTGGACAATATCTGTCACTGTTTTGTGTTGTTCATTGATTTCCAATAATAAATATGTACATACATTTGTATAAAGCAGCATATTTGTCCACTCCCATTGTCAAGTTATTGTTCAGATATGTGCAAAATCCCAACTTGAAAGAGATTGAAACATCTGGAACCACTCAATGACAAACAGCTTTTGAAATAGAAAAAAATACAGAAAAGAAAATATACACATTATTACAAAATAAGTATAAATAAGAACAAATACATTTTTGGATACAAAATTCATGAATCCTTATTTAATTTAATACACATACTCATATCAAATGTCTCATGTTAAGTGCAAATAAGCAAGTCCCACTGCTGCCATAGCTTTTGCCTTAACATAAAGGTAATATGTATATTATATTATTTTATTTAATTACTATTTTTAATTATTTGTTTAAACACAAAGTACTTTTTAATTACGTTTGAGGTAATATTAGATCACGCAGTAATTTTTAACAACATTACCCATAAGCCCATGTACTTGTACCACGTTTGTGACTGAATTGGAACCAGGATATATCCGCATTTAACAAACAATCAACAAATAATCAATCACCCTTGATGGTCACAGTTCACCGTGCCTCTCACCGTGTTATCTACCGGACATGCACATGGACTCAAAACAAACAACCGGCAGAATAAAACAAGCGATCTTCTTTAAACAGAGTCATATAACTTTAATGTGTACAATTTTACAGCATCCATGTTCCTTTTTTGTCTTTTCTTCCTTTGAGTGTGGAGGTGATGTGATGTGATGTGTGTGGGGGTGATGAGTGTCGGCCCGCCCGATACGCTGAATATACAGCTGCGTAGGGCCCAAAAAATCATTTTTTCCCCTTTAAATTAGGGCTTTCAATCAATTAAAATATTGAATCACAATTAATCACATGATGTTGTAGTATGAGGTTGTACTAGTAGTATAGTATGAGGTTGTACAACTAGTATAGTATAGTACAAGGTTGTACTACTAGTATAGTATAGTACGAGGTTGTACTGCTAGTATAGTATAGTATTAGGTTGTACTACTAGTATAGTACGAGGTTGTACTGCTAGTATAGTATAGTACGAGGTTGTACTACTAGTATAGTACGAGGTTGTACTGCTAGTATAGTATAGTACGAGGTTGTACTACTAGTATAGTATAGTACGAGGTTGTACTGCTAGTATAGTATAGTATGAGGTTGTACTACTAGTATAGTATAGTACGAGGTTGTACTGCTAGTATAGTATAGTATTAGGTTGTACTACTAGTATAGTACAAGGTTGTACTGCTAGTATAGTATAGTACGAGGTTGTATTACTAGTATAGTATAGTACGAGGTTGTACTGCTAGTATAGTATAGTACGAGGTTGTACTACTAGTATAGTACGAGGTTGTACTGCTAGTATAGTATAGTACGAGGTTGTACTACTAGTATAGTACGAGGTTGTACTGCTAGTATAGTATAGTACGAGGTTGTACTGCTAGTATAGTATAGTATGAGGTTGTACTACTAGTATAGTACGAGGTTGTACTGCTAGTATAGTATAGTACGAGGTTGTACTGCTAGTATAGTATAGTACGAGGTTGTACTACTAGTATAGTATAGTACGAGGTTGTACTACTAGTATAGTATTGTACGAGGTTGTACTATTTGTATAGTATAGTACGAGGTTGTACTACTAGTATAGTATAGTACGAGGTTGTACTATTTGTATAGTATAGTACGAGGTTGTACTACTAGTATAGTATTGTACGAGGTTGTACTATTTGTATAGTATAGTACGAGGTTGTACTACTAGTATAGTATAGTACGAGGTTGTACTATTTGTATAGTATAGTACGAGGTTGTACTACTAGTATAGTATTGTACGAGGTTGTACTATTTGTATAGTATAGTACGAGGTTGTACTACTAGTATAGTATAGTACAAGGTTGTACTACTAGTATAGTACGAGGTTGTACTACTAGTATAGTATAGTATGAGGTTGTACTACTAGTATAGTACGAGGTTGTACTACTAGTATAGTATAGTACGAGGTTGTACTACTAGTATAGTATAGTATGAGGTTGTACTACTAGTATAGTACGAGGTTGTACTACTAGTATAGTATAGTACGAGGTTGTACTACTAGTATAGTATAGTATGAGGTTGTACTACTAGTATAGTACGAGGTTGTACTACTAGTATAGTATAGTACGAGGTTGTACTATTTGTATAGTATAGTACGAGGTTGTACTATTGGTATAGTATAGTACGAGGTTGTACTACTAGTATAGTATAGTACGAGGTTGTACTATTGGTATAATATAGTACGAGGTTGTACTACTAGTATAGTATAGTACCAGGTTGTACTATTTGTATAGTATAGTACGAGGTTGTACTACTAGTATAGTATAGTACGAGGTTGTACTATTGGTATAGTATAGTACGAGGTTGTACTATTGGTATAATATAGTACGAGGTTGTACTACTAGTATAGTATAGTACGAGGTTGTACTATTTGTATAGTATAGTACCAGGTTGTACTACTAGTATAGTATAGTATGAGGTTGTACTATTTGTATAGTATAGTACGAGGTTGTACTACTGGTATAGTATAGTACAAGGTTGTACTGCTAGTATAGTATAGTATGAGGTTGTACTACTAGTATAGCATAGTACGAGGTTGTACTATTGGTATAGTATAGTATGAGGGTTAGAATCCAGCCTTGGTGTGTGTGATCAGGTGGTTCTCTGGTTTAAAGATCAATATAAAGGTGTGAATAAGAACACATGATGTTTAAAGCAGAGTCCTACCTGAGCTCCACAGCAGCAGCAGCAGCAGCACATACAGGTGATCCATGGCGTCCAGGTAGATCGTCTGCAGCTTCACTCATCATTTACTTCTCTTTAGTTTTACACATGATATTTATCCTCTGAGCTACATTTCTGTGGAACTCATATTTTGATAAGAGGATGCTGACAGATCACTGATTGTAGGACTGTGGTTTCTGTTACCATGACAACCAGGTCAGGCTGAGATGTTCCTCTCAGATTAATGCTGTCAGCGTGTTCTTATCATTTCCAGGTAATTGTGTTAACATGTTCTTATCATTTCCAGGTAATTGTGTTAACGTGTTCTCGTGAAATGTGCGTACGCTACTACCCATGCAACAGCTGTGATCTATAAAAACAAACTTGACGGGAGAATGTGCGCACATGTACGGAAACTTTGACCCGTGCGTACGCACATTATGGAGTCACCGAGGTAGGGGAAACTGGCGACGCAGACGGTGAGGTGGTGAATTGAAGCCAGACTGTAGAAATGAAATGTGAGAGTAATCAATATACGTATAATGATGCTCTCACACATTCAAATTCACTTCATACTTATGGCTCACTATAATAACACTGCTGTTGTAAATGTTTATGGTAAAGTGGAGATAACTATTCCATCAGCACCTTACAAATGTAAAATATATCAGCCAACTCACCATCACATTCTCCACCTCCAGAGCTCAGAGGAGATCAGGCCGGACTACCAACACTCGCAGTCAGCTGTGGAGCAGCTGTTGAAATCATCATCATCGGTTGTAGAAATCCAAGATTATATCAAATAGCATTAAAGAATGGCAGAACAGAGCGCCAATAGTTTTAATAATATCTTCTAATAGTGTCCAGATATCACCAAGTACCATATTAGTTTTCATAAAGTTGTTGTGATAAATCTCTGCAGTGAACAAGACATGACTTATTAATTTATACATTGGTTTATTAGATAGGGACAGATACAGTATACATAGACAAAATGAAAACAGCTATCCGATGCAACTATCAGCCTGTCTCCAGTGCGCCACACACTCTGCTTCCTCCAGTCACCTCCACCCGGCACATGTTCACCAGTCACCTCCACCCGGCACATCTTCACCACCTGCACGCACAGTATAGATTGTGTAAATTAACAAAGACAGCTCTCACACACTCGTTACTCTGCATATCCTCATTATCATTATCAGTCCTAATCATAATGCAGGACAAGTTCACCATAAAAACATACATAGATAAATTGTGTTCACCTGTCAAACTTCCTTTTCTAATGATATCCAGGGTGGGGGGATATTACTGATTGTCTTGATCATTTGGCAAGTTGTGAATCGATCGGTCTGACTGCTGTAAACAGATAAACACAGCAGTGACAGTCGTAACATGCTGCATGGTGGATATACCGGCATGATGTGAATGAGAGAATGAGTTCAGAGACCTCCTCGCCTACGAGCTCCTCGATCTCTGTGTCAGAAAATTGCTTTTCTTAGTCTCCTCTCGGTAGTCGCCGTGATTCACTGTAAAGATCCACTGATCAGCAGAGATTGAAAAACTTCAAATTTAGTTCGATGTGACTGTTGACACTGCCTTGCCTCAAATTAAGTATAGGCCTATAATTTTCATGGAATTTGTTTTTTTATTAACATGAAAAGTTGGACATGATACTTCTTTCTTATAGAAATTAAAATCAGTTACTGGGAGCAGATTTAATCAATATGCAAAAACACTGAACTATAAAAAGCCACAATTTGTGTTGTTTGTTCATCACATGTTACAAGTACTGTTTATCTTAAATATCTATCTACATCAATTCACTTTAAACTCTGACACAGTACACTAGGCTAATATAGGCCTAATGTAATGTAATAATACAACATTATAATATAATATCATAATACGATACTATGCTACATAAAATCGAATTAGTCATGTTTGAGACCTACAGTATACAGTGCCGTCATATGTAAACAAAATAATTTAGGCCTATACACTTGATGTTATCTATTCATATATCGGAACGCATGTCCCAGAGGAACTTGTGGCTATCCAGGTTAAAGATTTGACATAGAGCTAATCAGATTCAGCCTGGTGCACCAGGTCAATCAACTTCTGGACTGCAATGTCCCAGCAAAGACTGTCTATTGGTATTCAAATAACAAACCATGGGAAACAAAGGACATCAAGGCCATCCCGAATGGAAAGAAGAGGGCTTTTAGAGATGGCAATAGGGGCGACTGGAGAAGAATTCAAAGGGGACCTGAAAGTGAAGACTACGAGTCTTCAAAGGGTCTCTGTGCTATGGGAGACATCAGAGACATCACGTCCCAGATCCGCTCTAAGGACTACAGTTCGGTGGCATTGACCTCCCACATCATGAAGACCCTGGAGAGACTTGTCCTGGAGCAGCTCCCATGGTCAGGCCACTCTTAGACCACCTCCAGTTCACCTCCAGCCCCGACTGGGAGTTGAGGATGCCATCATCTTCCTGCTAAACCAAGTCTACGCCCACCTGGACAAGAAGGCGAGCACTGTGAGGATCATGTGTTTTTTAACTGCAGTGCTTTCACCACCATCCGGCCAGCTATACTGGATGAGAAGCTGACAGCGATGCAGGTGTCCTGTCCTGGATTGTCAACTATACCTGTGTGTCAGACAGACAGAGTGTGGCCTGTGGACATCAAACTTTACAACTCGTCCCTCTGAGTATCACATACTCTGAGTCAATAGACTGGACCTGGACTTATTTCACCCATTAGCTGCTATATACAATACTGACTTAACTCAACTTACAATCATTTGTGCAATAATTCAACTGTGCAATATTGTCAATAATACTGCATTTATACTGTACATTCAAGAAATATTCTTATTCATTTCTTCTGACATTTATGTTAAGCACACTTAATAGATCCCAATTAATAGATCCCACTTCTGTGCAGTGTGGTTATATGCTATATATTGGATGGCTTAATGCAAATATTTGTAGCCTTCATGATTCATATCTCTTATATTCTCATTTTCTTATTTAAAATTTTAGTACTTATTTATTATTTATTATGTTTATTTACATAGCCTATATTGTGTTTGTATTGTAGCATTATGTACACAATGTACATGTTACTTACTCCTTTATTTAAATTTTTATACAGTTCTTATGTTTATAAGGGCAACTGAAACGCCACAATTTCCCCCAGGATCAATAAAGTATTTCTGATTCTGATATAAAGGCTTAAGGTTAGGCATACTTGAGGGCGTGGCTGCCTCAGTTCCTACAGCGATCCACCTCTTTGCCCATTTTTGGATTAGATGGGACTTAAAAAGAAAGAAAGAAGGACACCACTCAGTGTAGAGGCCAGAGGAATAGAGTCACCCTTAGTTGTTTCTCAGTTGAATTAGGTCTAACACGTATTTGAAGACGTGGAGAGTTTTCCTGACCGCCATAGGCAGTGTTTTAACACTGGATGTTATCCATCTCGCGCACGCGCAGGTAGAGTATTTAATATCAACAAAGTCACATGTGACCTGGGATGACGTCGCTTATATAAGCCCACGTCATCAGCAGAGATGTCCCTTGAATCTTCTCGCGGCAGGTAATCCGCGAATGCAGGTTGATTAAAAAAGAAAGATAAGCCGTTGACTTTTCGCTGGAAGCCCTGCAACCGCATGGTTGGAGCTACGGTTTCGTCCTCCAAAGGCTGCGATTAGCTAATCACGGCTACACTTTCGACGCTGTAACACCGGTGTTTTCGCCGGTTATATTCAGCGAGGCTAACGACAGGTGAGCTAGGATAGCAAGGTGAGTATTCCTCCCGTCGTTAGAGTTTAAGTTACGTTTGTTGATAGGAGTCTGTTTTCGGTCTCCTTTATTGTTTATTGCCGCTGAGCTAAGTGTTGGCGCTACAGTATCGGCGAGCCTCTGTCGGACAACGAGCCCTGTTGGGCTGTTGTCGGCTAATTCATTTCCTTTTACAGTGTGTATTGCTAAGCAGCGAGTGATTTCGCTCGTTAAAGCAGGCATCTCCTTTGTTGATAGATAGAGCGACCGCTCCCCAGTAAGTGATTTCGCTTGTGGGTTAACTTATGTTGTGGCTGCTGTTAAAGGGGAAATTATTATCTTCCTTGTCTTTTGTATGATAACAGTCCTAGTTCAAAGCTAGTGTCTAGTTCCTGAGACAGTTTGCTGTTAAGCAAATTGACGTAATTTGTTTTTTCTCTCTGTTACTAGAGAGTGCTTTCACTCCAGTGTAACCAATGATTTGCATAACTAAGTAAACACATTATATAAGAAAGATAAATACATTAATTAATGAATGTAATATAAGAGTATCAAATTAATACTAAGAATTATTATAAATATCAGCAGCACCATGTTAGGAGAGCATGTTTGCCGTGCCTGCATGGCTCCACTGCTTGCTACTGATGGCCATGATGAATGCCCCACATGCCTCGGTGTTGCACACCTGAGGGAGGGGCTATCCGAAAGTCAGTGCATGAATTATAGTTTTATGCCACAGGAGCTGAAGATAGCTCGATTAGCTGAGGTAGAAGACCAGCTCGAGAGCCAGTTGCCTCTATCGGGCATACCTTCAAATGCACGGAGTGGGCGGAGACGCGCCCCACCTGAGAGGG
>CAKALG010009799.1:2806-14685 GCA_916700815.1 Helicolenus hilgendorfi
AACTCCACAGAAACACCCTGAAAAATAGATTGTTAATTTTATTTATTCAGGTATAGATCAGTGACTTTTAACTGGTCACTGAAGAAGAAAGGTTAATGAGTTTCCTCCATGCGCAGACGTCCCCTTTGTATCCCCTCCCCGACACACCGAAGGAGTTTTTAATTGTGCGCTCGCTGGCACTTCTTCAAGGTCAGGTAGACCTTATGGCCTTTCAGTCAGCCTCCATCTGCCCCGCAGGAATTACGAATTCACGTAGCGTACTGCTCAGAGTTTGCTCAAGGAAGGGTTGAACTTGTTAAGTCTGCAGGCTTTCCTGATTCTCATCACGTTCCAGTGTCACTTTCAATACCTCGTCTGTCTCCACAGGTGGACTGTGTTGGCGATAAGTTTCTCACAGTTTCATATTTAAGTTTGGATGTTCTGTCATTTATATTAGCATTTAAATTAGCAGCTTTTTCTTGGATTGATTTTATAAATTGAACTCCCCTTTTAGCTCAGTTTCCTGTTATCCTACATACTGAACTGTTGATATGTTAATATTTGAGAGATGAAACATTTGATAACAACATACTTGTTTTGTTTATTAACAAACACATAACATCAACAAACATTTTTGATAAGGATCTCTCAAGATATACTTAAAATCAACTTGAACTTGTCAGTGCTCACTGCTGGACAAATTAAGTAATGGCCTACCACCATTGGCCCCAATCTATATTGTTCTTGCCAGAGTTTGCATTTCCCAAATCTGAATTACAGAAGTGATCAGTAAAATGTTACCAAGATGAAGGGAATAAGACCCAGGCTGACAAATACTGGAATTCGTCTGTAATGATGTGAACTTTGTCCTTTCATGTGATCAAATGTCATCAAATTGCAGTAATAGAGAAGTAGCAGCAGTAGAAAGTGGCACATAAGCGATCACTAGATTATCTACTGCAACTTGCAGACTCACCATTGGGCTTGTAACATATCACTGACAACGTTTACCTGCACACTCATATTCCCCTATCATTCCAAATAGGACTGCAACTAACAATTATTTTCATTGACAATTAATCTGTGGATTATTTTTCTTGATTAATCGATTAGTTGTTTGGTCTATAAAATGTCAGAAAATGGTGAAAAATGTCAATCAGAAGTTTCCCAAAGTTCAAGACGACGTCCTCAAATGCCCAAAGATACTCAAAGATATTCAGTTTACGTACACGTAGGACATATGTCATGGTGGCGTCTTATATGTTAATCGGAGTATGCACAGCTGCATGTAAACAGGAACATTAATGGAATATTTTGTGCATGCAAACATGGTCATTGTGTACTGTGTATGGCAGAAGGAACTAAATGACCAGGAAATACTGGGCTGGTTTTCCGCTACTTTTCATGAAGTTGGGCGGCGAAAAATAGCATTGGACTGGTGGATGAAATTTGGGGCTGCTTTTATCAACATTTGGAAGGGTTTTGGAAATATTGTGAAAGCACTGGGCTGTTTTTTTTTTTAATTGAAATTGGCGGGTTTTAAGTTGCGATTGGGCTGGAAACCGGCAATCTGATCTGGCAACACTGGGCGCAATATTTGTTAAAGACAAAATGTGTTTCAAAACACCATTTTAAATTGAATATCGTGGTGCTGCAGAGATGTCCTGGCCTTCACATCATATTCTACAGACTAAATAAAACATTGTTTGGTTCAGATCCCTGCAAAAATCACACTTTATCCATTTTAATATGTTTTTCAGTGAGAATGATGTAAAAATGATAATTCTCTCTAATATCGCAGTTTCAATATCAGTCAAAATAATCACAATTGCATATTTTTTTCAAAATCATGCAGCCCTATTCACAATCAGCTGCTGGATGTCAGACAGCCGCATCAATACAACAACCCACGGAGCGCTGCATGTAGCCCTCAGCTGTCTCACTTATCTCACCCTGTCCAGTCTGCAGCGATCAGCGGTCGATACTAAGAGCCATGTGATCTCTACGACCTTCCAGTCGGATTTACCACTCGTTCTGCTCCACACTACACTAGATACCTTAGAGGAGAGGCGTTCACCTCCTATTTCTATTCCAACCTGTCCAGTTCACAGATTAGAAGACTAATTGGTTGCTCTGTTACGGTATGTTTGTTTTTATTCCTCCATGTAGCAGATCTCTCCAGCAACACTTGAAAGTTCGGAGACGTATGACATGTTGCAGGATTCCAAACATTCCTGAGTTTCTCTTTTTTTGCTCCGAGAGCATTTCCCCCTCCGGACAAGTGGGAGCACATAAACGCAAATGTGCTTGTCAGCTGTACAAATCCAGGAGCAGATTGCACAGTAATAACGCTGTAGTGTAGTCACACATGTTTGAACTCCTTTAATTTAATCCCTGTTGAGTTTTTGTCAAACTTTGGAGGGATGATTCAGTGAGTTTTGATTTAGATATTATGTCTCACTTCCTCTAGATCCTCTATGAGTCATGTCCAGGAGTCAGGAGGAATACTCATTTTGCCCATTTCCTATTTATGCTCCGGCTTCTGGGTGGAAAGGCAGCTCCACCTCCTCTGACCCCTGACCAGCTTCTATCCTCAGGGAGGAAGTCTGGAGCTTTCCTTCCTTACCGTCTCCGTGCAGCCCTGACAGTGAAGCAATGCACCACCCTGTTTTTTTTTTTAAAAAAAGCACGATTGCACTTCAGTGGCGGTTGTTGGCCGTTATCTTGCTAGACTGGATGGGTGACGAAGCGACTTTGAAGCATTTATCCAGTTCAGTGCTTCAAAAAACTTCCCATGAGACGAATCCATTCTTGTGGCTGCCACTCCCTTCTTGCTCCGGGGCCACATACATGCTTCCATACAGCATTTGTAATCAAACATTGCTATGCTGGTTCTGTATTCTCGCTGTATTCGAGTGGCTGTTTGATTATCTAGCTTGCCTCAGCTCCCAGCTACAATTTCACTTTGTGTGTACACGGGCCGTGCATTCCTCTGTACTCCCTTTTTAAACCCGGCCGAGGTGCTGACAGACTGTCTACTACTGCCTGGATACTCTGCAGTGTCTTTCAGTCATTACTCAGCTCAGAAATATGAGATAAAGTGCCCCAGGAGCACTAAAGCTCTCTGGGAGCTCACCTCATTCTCTGCATCTCCTGCTGTGGTGTACTACACTCAGCTCTCCGGTGCTGTTATTTACCTTTTGTACTGAGCAAGCACACGTTTTGTCCCTCTCCTGGCGAACGTCTTAAGCACTGTTTGTTCTCTTTTTTTTTTTAATATTTACTGTAGGAGTGTGAATCTTTCGGTATCTCACGATTTGATTGTGATTCTTGGGGTCAGATTCAGTACATAGGAGTGCAAATTTCAGGATCTGCTCTAGTCCAGTGTGCGCGAATAAAGGCGGGAGGGATAGTATCGCAATATTTTGCGTAGCAATATTGTATATTTGTCTTTTTATTATATAAACTATTAAGAAAGGCCACTATTCGTCTTTCAGAGGTTGTAGCGGACTCAATCTTAAAGCTAGAGTGAAGATACTGGTATCATATTAAACTAGAAAAACATAAGGATCCATCCGTACCAGCCATGTCATGTTAGCTTTTAGGGATTAATGCTAAATAACGCTCTTAAGTTACACTAAATTTTGGTGAGGTGAAACTGGCTTGGCCATTTTCAAAGAGGTCCATTGACCTCTGACCTCAAGATATTGGAAATTCTGTATGTGAAGTGAAAACTGTGTCTTATTAGATAAAACCGATATTGATAAACTGCAAAATTTGCAGTTGAAAGAAGGTAATAAATCTCAAAATATCTTATTGCAATACTCAGCATATCGCAAAAATATTTAAAATTGCAATAAGATCGTATTGTGATAATATCGTATCGTGGGGCCTCTGGTGATTTTCACCCCTCGTAGGCGGTAATTATAGCATGAAAGCAGAGTAAAGTGTGTATAAGATTATGGAGTTTTTAATATTTGAAAAGGTTTATACTAACTGATTGCAGTAATGTAAACACACAGAGGCAAAATGTATATTTTGTCAACATTTATCTCTGCTAAACTTGCACAAATAAACACTTTTTCCTAAAATGGTAAAAAAAAAAAAATTAAATAAAAAATTAATTTTAAAATTCTCAATTCTCAAAAGTTATACTACAAAAAATGTAATTGCTGCCTGTTCTACAATTGGTTGGCTTAGGCTAGCTGCCTTTTTATTTCTCAGAAACTTTCCAATTTCAAAGATGGATTGTACAACTGGTATTTTTGTGTGATTCAAATCACACAATCATGCTTGACACAACTTTGATTTGGTGTTTAGGATATCTGTCCAGCAGTAGCAATACCTAGCTTCTTTTTGTAGAAAAAAAATCATTTGTATAAATAGATTTTTGCAAGCTGTGAATCGATTCAGAATCTTAGAAGATACAAATCTCTCTTTTCCTCCACTCCTAATCTACCAGTCCTTCTCTCTGAGGATGGATGTCAGAGTTAAGATTCTCGGGTAACTGAACAACAAATGTGGTTAAGATTTGTGAACGTCTGACTTCTGATGCGTGAACAAGTGAAGGGACGATGGGGGCTTTAACTAGAGCAGACGGCACTAAGATGCCGCCAGTGGCGATGCAATCAAGTGTCTCATCTGTCCTCCCAACGCCCACCGCTGACCTCACATCACAGCTCTGGCAGCTAATGCAGTTTGGAGCAATTTGTCCAGAAATACAGAAGAAGCTGATCTTACCACTGAACGTTTTTGGCATGTTGACTCGGTTTATTTCATCCTCTGTTTTAAGAAAATAAAAAAATAAAAAAAGATTGTGTGGACTGAGCTCTGGATTTGAAGAAGAATAACAGTTGTATGATTAACACAAGACTAAAGATTTAACATCATGTCAACCATGGAAGTCTCAGTCAGCCCTTTCAATTCATGGTATCCGCTTTCTTGACCATTTAATCTGATTCATTGTGGCTGTAGTCACTGTGTCACTGGGGAAATAAAACAGAGAAACTGTGGTAGAAGGGGATGACTGTTAATAGTCTTTGGTGCACCAATTTTAGAGCGTAGTTTAACAGCTTCAAATCTAGAACGGATACGAGCTCATCATCTTGTGCTGTATCATCTGGTGAAAGACAAAATGTTTGTTCATTGTGGTCTTGACATTGCAGAACAGACATTTTTTTTCCCCTTCCACTTATCATCAAAATTAAAGAAAGTTTCATCTGTTTCTTGGAGAAGAAAGCATTTACGCAGAATGCATGATAAGTATGAAAAAGGATTGGACACACTTTAAAAATGCATCAATTGCAGCCATTGAAACACACGGACTAAACAACATCACATGTGCTTTATGTGGAAGCTACCTTGAATGAACATGTTTGTAAGACATGCAGGATGTAAATGTGTATTTCTTTACACATCACAGTGCAGTGGTTGTGTGCTGAAGCATCAATGGTGCCGTTTGTCTACAGCTGCAAGATGTGGACAAAACCAAAGTTAATTGTGCAGTTTCTTAATATCACAATATTGCAGTCTGCATTGAGAATCACAGCGAATAGCAGCATGTTTTAATGCGGGATGCAAATTAGTTTTTCATGTCACAGTATGGGTTCAGTAGCTGCAGTGTCAATGGTGCTGTTTGTCTATGCTCTGCAGCTGCAAGATATTAAAACCAAGTTAAAGGGATACAACAGCAATTTAGTATTACACTAAATTGGGCGGTTTCTAAGAAACAGATTAAAACCGAATGGTTAAAATTGAAGCAGCAGGCGTTAAGATACCCAGAGCCAAGCATCAAAAACCCTGCATGCTACATTTCCCAGAATACATGTTTTCACTATAGACTGTATATAAGAAGTGGACGTAGTCACTGTGTCGTCACCCATTGATTTGTGGACACATTGAAGCCTCAAGTTCGGCATTTTGGCCGTCGCCATATTTTTTGAAACCAGAAGTGACACGAGAGGGTGGAGGTTAAAGTTCTAGGTAGCCACGCCCTAAAGCATCCCCTGCTTTATGGTCTATTTGACTCTAAATGGGACCATAATTTACTAAATGAACATCATGCTGTATTGAAGAAGACTTGAAACTAGTGATTGAGACCATAAACTCATGTTTACAATGTTTACTGAGGTAATAAATCAAGTGAGAAGTAGGCTCATTTTCTCATAGACTTCTATACAAACAGAATGACTTCTTTTTGCAACCACCGCTGTAGTATAGACAGCGTAACACTGGGGTGGAGTTCAGGGGCGATGGATGTGACACAAAACACAGTACTTCCACCCAGGAGACTGGGTGTCGCATCCTTTGTGAAACCCAACAACGTGTAGTTGCTTTTGTGTTCACAAGCGTTAAGTTTCACTTTCACTTTTTAAACAAAGTTATTTTAAGCCAAAACATGTTTCCCCCTAAACTTAACTAAGTGGTTTTGTTTGTGTTATCACTTTAACAACATAGTAGGCATAGTAGGCCCCTATTGACCCACATCTATGATGCTTATAGCGAGCGATAACGCACATTTAAAGGCCTGATAACAGTCGAATCTGGTGCTGCATAGCAGATATTTTTGAGTCTCTACAATTTTATTTTCTGGGATTTCAGATGGAGTCAGCGTTAGGAATAATATTATAATGCTGAGAAATTCAACATAGCACCATCTCTGACTTGCAGCTTGATATGTGGCTCAGCAGTCCTGCACAGGCAAGCATATGTTGAAATGTCCCTACACAGCAAAAACTGCATGCGCTTGCTATTTAGAAATGGCCGCCATGGATATAAGGCCGTTTTATTTGTTTGTTTTCGTTTCATATATTTATATATTTCCTGCAGCTGTTACTCCATCTACCATACTGCATATTGCAGTGTCAGTAGTAGGTGTCTGTGTGTGCACATGAATGAATGTGCTTCCAGCAGATGGCCTTTTGCTCCGAGCCCTCTGGAGGAATCTCTCCTCCTTCCTGAGGCTGTTAACGTACATCTGCTGCTCTGATTCCCGCTAAAAGAAATGCATCTAAACGCTGTCATCTCCTCACCCGGTGGCCGTCCAAGGCAACCGGCACAGCAGCTCTCCAGGTCAGGAGCTTTTAGCCATACGGGTTGCTTCTGGATTAGTTACGCGCCGCCACGGGGAATCCATAATGAGACATGCAGTTACATGGTTGTTTTCATTTTGTCCGTCCGTCCTCCCGTCTTCATATGCCCGAATGTTCCCTTCTGTTTTGCCCTCCAACCACTACTACCAGTAATCATCTCCTCCACCACCACCTACCCCCCGCTACGGCAGCCTGTTATCAAAGCCCAGCGTTTCCCCTCCAGGCAGCGCTCTTTGGACTCGACTTTATGAGCGAGCAGCGTTGGGAAGAGCCCGCAGAGATCAAACGTGATGGCTCAGTTTGGAGCTCGGCTCTTTGTCTCAGCCTGTTTTTGATGTGAGGTGGCTCTCGAGAGCGTGTCATTACCACAGTTTTTCTGGTTTAGCCACTTTTTCGGTATGGCTTGGTATCAGTTGTAAACTGTCAGTGTTGTCCTTTTCCAAATAATGTGGTGCAAGACTGGAAAAGTGTAAACTGTAGCATTGTGGGTTGTTAGCTTTTGTCAGCTCAGTCAATATAAACAAACACTTTGTTTTTTGGCCCACTAACTAGCTAGCAGGCTAATTCATTAAACAAGCCACTGGGTGCTTTTGATGCTAAAGAGCTTCTACTGAATACATTCACTCAATAAACTACTGAAATGTTTTGAGTATCAAACATACATGACTTGTAGGCTTGAAAGGTGGAGTTTAGTTTAAGCTCACATTTAAGCACCTAGTAGTTGGTTTAGAAATTAACCTGTCTGGCTGGCTAGTTAGCTGCCTAGCAAACCCCAAAAAACAAACTTATGTGCTTGTTTAAGTAGCTAACTAGCCAGCAAGCTAATGTATTGAAGAAACCAAATGGTGCATTTGATGCTAATGTGAGCTTTTACTAAATACACTAAATAATTACTCCACCAAAACGTATGTTTTTGAGTATTAAACGGTTACTAACTGTAGGCTTAAAAAGGTGATCCTCTAGAAGTTTGTAGCTACGTTAGCAAAATGATCTGTACTTTAAATTCACAATAGCAGCAGCAGCAGATTCCAGCAATGACCAAACTTACTAATGCACTTCCTCTATGTCTGTTAATACGCACAACACGTTCTAAACATTCATAAATATGCAACTCACAGTGATTATCCAGACGATTAGATTGTTGTCAAGTCATTGAATGGGGCGTTATCAGTGGTTATAAGCCTTAGATGTAGGGCCCTGCTACACCCAATAGTAGGTTTTGTCATCTATTCACGTGGTCGATCACCAAATATATAACATAAATATACAGCTTGTTTTTGTTGCAAGCACACTTAGCTGTTACCTTTTGTAATTTGTGACCAAATAAACATAGTAAAGTGCAACAAAAGTAAAATGTTTAGTGTACTAGCAATGAACAGAAACTTTTTGCCAAAATTGTCAGTAGCAAACTGCAACTTTCTCTTTTAAAAAAGACAGAAATTAAACAATGTATTGATGAATATGCTAAGTATGTTAAATTCTACCAAGCTGGCCAACTTTTCTATGTTCAGAAATGTAGTCAGCTGTTTGCACTCAGTTCTCAGAGCCTCCAATATGGCTGCTGCAGGACGGGTTACATCATCTCAAATCCCCCCAGAGAGAGCGTGGTATCTGGGGGAATGAGAGCTGTGGTGGGAAAAGGATGCCTCGGTCGCTCTATTGGCCCGAATCCACCACAAACCTGACCTGGATAGAAGGATGGATGTGAATGTTATGTGATATTAACAGTAACTAGGTTCCTCTTCCATCTTTTTTTCATCTCTTTTTTTTTTCTCTAATCTCTTTTCGTGCACAGGCCCAGGACAAGAGGAAAGCTCTGGAGGAGACCAAAGCCTACACCACCCAGTCCCTGGCCAGCGTGGCCTACCAGATCAATGCCTTAGCCAACAATGTACTGCAGCTGCTGGACATCCAGGCCTCGCAGCTGCGGCGCATGGAGTCCTCCATCAACCACATCTCCCAGGTCAGAATTAAACGCAGATACACACACATACACCACAGACCATACAGCTGTGAAGAATGGTACCCCACACTTCCCACTTCTCCTCTCACTTTCACACAGACGCTGTTATTTTCAAACACAGTACGAGGCCTTCTGCAGTCTCCATGGTTCCTTTTTATTGGCTGCTATTTGGTATCGGTCTTACACAAGTGTCTGACTGGCTGTGTGTTTGGCTAAATGACTGCTGGTCTGTTTGACTTTCTTTTATGCTCTTGTCGTCTTCACAAACACTATAAAACAGTTACATATACCACAATCAATCTTTCTAAGCAATTATTGGTCTGCAATAGTGATTACTGTGCAGCCGTAACACATATACAGACATACTGTACTTATAGATCTGTCCTGTAGCCAGTAGTAATATCTAATATTTTGTCACATATATCACCTAATAATGTGCATGCATTTTTAAAAGATAATTTAATGCTTATTCTGTTAATTCTGTGGCTTATTCGACATAAAAAATGGACACAATTGACTGTCCAGAAAACCCACCCATATGTATGGAGGACGGAACTGCCAAAATAAATAAATACATAAATAAATAAATGACTTGAAAAATAAATATGCCATTAAATGTACCAAAAGTAATATTAAAAATAAATGTAGGCATTCATTAATTGATCAAATGGGACATAAATTGATATTTATGTTTTGATATGCTTTTTTATTTATTTACCTTTGTATTAATTCACATATTTTGCTCTTCTATTTCATTTTCCCTTTTATTTATTTATTTATTTTATTTGTAATAACTTTTAAGTTGTATTTATTGATGTATTAAAACATCGATTAATAATGAATAAATACATATTACAAATAAATAAAAAAATTAATGGATTTGACAGTTAATAAAAATAAATAGATAAATAAATAAAATGAAAAATGAAATAAAAGAGTAGATAGGGGAATTTATACAGAGATAAATAAAGAAGCAAATTAAAGCAAACATCAATTTACATGACATTTTATCAATTGATTAATACCTACATGTATTTTTAATATTATTTTTTGTACATTTAATGGCATATATATATTTATCTATCAAGTCATTTATTTATTTTATATATTTATTTATTTTTAGATTTTGGCAGGTTCCATCCTCCATACATATATCAGATCATTCCTTACTTAAATGTGTATCAAAAACGGTGGCCTTGTAGACACCATCAGAGTTTTTCCTCTCTTAACCTTTTCCTCTCTATAGCATGACGATTCTGCCATGTGCAGGTAAATCCAGCCGCTCATCCAATGAAGGCATTAAGAGCTCAGACAAATCAAACAAAGAGCTCCAGCCAGGTGGCATCCCGTAGATTAGAAGTGGGTGGCATGCACCAAACCTGGAACACGCATATATAACACACATCATGGTTGAATCCAAACTTGTTGGAAACCTTCTTTACGTTTAGATGGAATGGAGGGAGTATAGTTCCTTTTTAGTTTTGTCTTTCCCATGTCCGTTCTCTGGTGTTTTTCCTCTGACAGAGCTTTGCTAAGAGCGCCAGAAATTCTTTCAGGATACACTGAAGGTCAGATTTTCAGTCTAATGGAAGCAAAGAGGACTTGTGAGACTTCAGGGCTTGAGAGAGAGAGACAGAGAGAGAGATCTGGCAAAACAGAGGGAAGGATGAAGAAATGGAAGATAGATGATGACAAGCACAGAAAGGCAAGAGAGAGAGAGGGAGAGAGAGACCAAAAAAGGCATATTTACACTCAGGTTTTGAGTCAATATCCTGACAAATAGCATTCAGCCGATACCAAGGTCACCGCCTGCCCCGGTCTCCATGACAACCCCCTGGGTAATGTCGGAGAAGCATATGAAAGACAGTCAGACGTGGTACTTTAGATCAGTAGAACAAAGCCGTAGCTTACATTGTTTGACTTCTGTCTCCATTACAAGTGCTCATCACCGTCTCTTGTCTTGTGCATGGGAAATTCCATCCTTCCTTCCTGACTGTGCTATATTTATGCCCACGCTTCTGTACTTTTGTGCGGTGAATATAAACTAGATGGTGTCACGTTAGGTCAGCTGATGGTCAGTAAAGAAATGTTTTCCCCTTTCTTTTGGGGTTTCTTCTTTTTGTTTCAAGAAACTGCAGGTAATCGAAGTTAAACTACAAACAAATTTTCTTTCTCATCTTTCTCTAATCTGCATAACTTTTCCCTGAGTAACCTGAATGATTTAGCAGCTTTGCCTTGACAACTCGAAAACGCAGAATTTCCTTCTTCATCTAGTTTGTTTTTCTGTGGTTAAAAAGGACCTAATGTGTTTGCCGTAATGAGGCGCATCTGTGTTTTAATAATAAAGAAGCAGAGCTGGGAGATGTGCGGGACGTGGGTGTGTTTTATTGCTCTCCACTGTCCGGTTCAGAGGTGGATCATTATCGCGTTGACCTCGCTGCTCATGGATATGAGATTAGCGGCGGCCCTCGAGGCCGGCGTTGTGTTCCGCTGAATGTGTAACGGAGAGGAAACCCTTCAGCTCCAAAGATATGTGTTGTTTTAACAGTGGAAAGGAAGATTTCTCAGGTGAATACCAATGAAACATGAGCGTGACTCCTGTATCCTCGAGACACCAATAATAAACACACTGCAGAAGCTATACATAATCACACCAGCTTTTTCTACTACTCTCTTCACAGTCTTTCTGTGTTGTTCAGTATCTGACTTAAGCCTATAGCAGTCCATGCCTGAAGCCGGGAGGACGAGGCTGTCTTACATTAACGTGTCAGTCAGTGTGCGGCGAGACGTCGCATGGCGTCAAGGCCGTTTTCTTTCGGTTTGCCCGCAGCTTCAAGGGGTTCAGT
>CAKALG010009808.1:1800-19127 GCA_916700815.1 Helicolenus hilgendorfi
GTGGCTCGTCTGGACGGCCGGGGCAGCGGCTTCCAAGGTCAGAGGATCCTGCACGAGGTTCACCAGAGACTGGGAACTGTTGATGTTCAGGACCAGATCACAACTCTGGAGTAAGTTTTTATTTTTTTTAAATCATCCAGTTGATTTTACTAGATCGTGTTAACAAACTGTATACAGTATAGCATGGGGTTTTCCAAATAAGGCTGACATTAATGCTTCTATTTTTGTATTGAAGGTGCGGATAGTCTTCTTTATGTGTTTTAGTGTGTATTTTAATATATTTTTTAATGCTGTTTCCCCCATAGCTGTCTTCATATAAGATAAGATAAGCCCTTATTGATCCCCAGAGGGGAAATTCAGTTGTTGCAGAAGCACACAGACAGAAATAAGTACAGATAAATAGGGCAAGTAAAACATAAATAATAAGAGGTATATAATGTATTTATATAAAAACTAGACAAGAGCAATTTAAGAAAAAATTATGAGGTAAAGCTATAATGGTCTGATTAATAATCATAATCATATCATATCACCATTATAAAAAAAATAATATTTAAAATATGAAATACTTTAAAAAATATTTGAAAAGAGGGCTAGTCCTGTCCCAAAGCATACGCAAACTCCAATTTGTACCAAGTATTATAACTTTTGTAAGAGAAGTATAGTGCCCTAAAGCATCTCCTGCTTTATGGTCTATTTAACACTAAATGGGACCATAATTTACTAAATGAACATCATGCTGTATTAAAAAAGACTTGAAACTAGCGATTGAGACAATAAACTCATGTTTACAATGTTTACTGATGTAATACATACAAGTGGCTCATTTTCTCATAGACTTCTATACAATCAGACTTATTTTTGCAACCGGAGGAGTCGCCCCCTGCTGGCTATTAGCAAGAATGCACATTTAAGATACTTCCACATTGGCTTCACTTTTCAGAGTTGGGGGTTGCCACCCGAAACATACCAACTTGATTTGGCTAACTCAGACTGCTAAAGCTAAATTAGCTAAGGTTTAGGCGGGTTTCTAAGGCCAAGGACAATCTTTTACTGTGTAGTCTTATTAGGAATCACTTCATTTTTACTATTTAGTTAACTCGCCCTAAATTTTCAGGCACCTGGTCAGACTACCCTATATCGATGGCAACAGAGTTGGAGTTTATGGAAAGGTAACATAGCCTCTGTTACATAAATAACCACAAAACATGTGAACTGTTTCTTACCCAACATTCATTTAAAGCAGGCATGTTCTATCGTTCCAGGCATATGGAGGATTTCTTTCCTCTCTCCTGCTCCTGTCCCACAGCTCCGTATTCAAGTGTGGCATTGCTGTCGCTCCCATAACAAACTGGAGACTCTATGGTATCATACAGTATTACAATGATCTGAAGTTGTGGCTTATCCCAAACATGACAAGGACATTCAAACAGCCAGTACACCCAATTATTCAATCCATGCTGACATGTATTCATTATCAGATTTGAGCTATACATGTCATGGAGATGGGATTTGATTTACAAAACAACACTAAACCATTGGACCACTGATTCAGAATGTCAAACAAACCTCAGAAGAGTGGAGCAACATTGATCATAAATGGGATATGCTATTTGTCACAATGTCCAATAATAAGTGACGAAGTAATACTAAAAAGCATTAGAAGTGTTATCATGAATGAATAGTGAGTGACTTAAAAGAGCACAATGCCCATACATGCTCACAATATCTCTGTGTCCTTTTCCATCCTTATTAAGGGTCAGCCTACGCTGAGAAATACTTTGGTTCCCCAGCAAAAGAGGATCACAAATACCAAGTACGAACATGCTCTTATTTTCACAAAAGCAGTAGTTGAATGCATGCTCATTCTTCTCACTGTTTGACATGAAAGTGTTCAGAAGTCACCCAGTGTATGCCCCTGGCCTAACAAAGTGTCATAAACAATGCTGTCTCACACCTGAATGCAAACTACACTCTTTTATTCTGGCATGCAACACGTAAATAAGACACAGGAGCCAATTGTGCGCAGCGCAAAGCGGTAGGTCTTGAGAGGGAGTATCTGTGCACACCTGTTATTTTCATTCATATGAGGGGCATTGTGCAGAGAGGCTGGGTGAAGTGGAATCCACCATTGGAGAGAGTGATGAGCATTGTCCTCTCAGCCAGTCACATTTCTTGTCACATACCTCTGAAACAGGTCAAAATATCTCAACTGGAGAGAAGGCTTCTCCAGACAATAACGGGTTATAAGATCTGATCACACCGCACCACGTATCTGCAGCTAAAGAAAGATGGTGTTTTGAATAGTTGAGTTTATGTTTGTGGAAAGATTGAAAGTCCAATCATGTCATTTCCCTAGTATTGCCTTGTTTGTTGCTTATTATTTCATTTTACAACAAAGTGATCTGAACACATAATAATGGTAATTTGCTTTCTGTTGTATGATAACAAAAAACACATATATAAATAAGTAATAGAAACAGCAACAGCAATGGTATGTTAAAGCTATTTATATGACTGCATCAATCCAACACTATGCCAGTAATAGCATATTGTAATTGATGTAATACAGCAGGTTTAATAAAGGGATTAATAAGTCCACTTTCAGATTCTGGGTCAACAGATGAATTTGGAAACTGATATGGTGTTTGGGTCAGTCCCCAACAGACCTTTTCCACATATTCACAAGAGCACAAATTCCCGAAGTATCTGTGGCAATAACATTACTTATTACTTATTATTTAAATAACATGTTGTTACGAATATGTTAGTGTTGTTCTTTCTGTGTGTGGGGGCTCATTTTACTGTTCACTGTCTCTGGCAGATTTCCAGTCTGCTCAGTAACGAAACAGCTCCGAGTCCTCTGAACTTTCTTATTATCCACGGCACAGCAGATGGTGAGTATAGGTACAGGTACGGACAACGAAGCAGATATGTGGATGTATAATAGAGTTTACTGGCAAGATAACCATCAAAAACGCCAGTCTTGGACTTGGAGTTATTTAGTGACATTTAATGAGTGGCCCACACCGGCCTCATAAGCAATATATGGGAAATTTACTTGACTTTTTTCAGCAAATTTAAAAATATGCCATGAGCTACTTTGTTTTGTATGCTATTTTTGCTATTCCTCCATTTTTTATCATGACTCTTTAGAGTGTGTAGTAATATATATCATCATATGAAACAAAAACACCTAAGGAATCCATTGGTACCAACCATGTCATACTAGCTTGTCATGAAGGAGGTTAAATAACGCTCCAAACTTGAGCTAAATTTTGGAGGAAAAACTCCAAAAACTGATAACTGATATAAAATAATAAATGTATACATACATTTGCATAAAGCAGCATATTTGCCCACTCCCATGTTGATAAGAGTATTAAATACCTGACATTTGAATTTGCGATTAAATATTTTAATTGATTGACAGCCCTGACAGAGCATGTGATGTGTAGTAATATATTACTATAATATATTCTATATATATATTCTATACAAAACGTGTGATGAAGTGACTTGTTGCAAAATGTAATTTGCTGGGCACATATTTTGGTGCTACAATTAATTTCCATTAAACTCCCAACTGGGGAAGTGTAATGGAGTGAGTAGCTGGGATGAATTTTGATTTGAGTGATCTGCTCTTTTTCAGCCACTGTTCATTTCCAGCATTCTGCTGAGCTGGTCAAACTGCTGTCTGCATCAAATGTTAACTACACTCTCCAGGTGACTGCTGCCATTTCTTCTCTGAGTTAATTCCATTTTGCTAACAAGACGAGACTTTGATGTTGTGGTTCTGTGTCAAAGAAGCAGCCCTCTAATGGTTTATGCCTTTGCGGTTCCATCTGAAATGTGTGCATATGAAAAAGCACAAAGAACGTCTGTTTTAATTTGTGGTCTTGTTATAGTTCCTGATTTAAATGGAAAAGTTCCTGTACAGACAACACTAAAGATTTGAGAAATTTGGCTTCTTAAATGATTTTCATAGAAAAAAATGTTTAATTTTTTTTGTGCAGTTTTTTTTGTACATATTAAATAAATAATACATGATATACATATATGCTAAGCTAAGCTAATCAGCTGCTGTCTCCAGCTACATATTTAGCGTAGATGCTAGAGTGATAACATTTGTGTTATCAAACTCTAAGTGAGAAAGTGAATGAGCATATTTCCCAAAATGTTTTATTTAGTAATTGAGATACTGCAGTGTGATGTCACTCCTGTGACATTTAAACATTATTAAAATTATTAAAAATAGGATAAATGAATGACACTTTGTTTTCTGTTTTCTGCTGCCTAGATTTTCCCAGATGAAGGACACAACATGGCCTCCACAAAGAACCAACACTACATGCAAAACTCAGTGCTCACCTTCTTCAGGCGCTGCTTTGAGGAGGAGCAGGTTGTCGTCTCACAGACGTCTAAAGAGCTTGACTAACCTGTAGAAAATCCTGCGATGAGACTGTTCAGTGAAGTTAGTAACAATTGCTGTCATGAGCCATCAAAGAGAGGCGTTGTTTTCATGAACGGCTCCCGTCTCTAAACGCACTCCAAAAGCATTAGTATGTAAGATACGTAGCATTACATTTGCTAGGAGCAGCGTAGGGATTCCAGGGTTGTGATGTTGTGGAATTGAACAGATGGTAGTATTGTCACTGTACTCTAATGCTTCAGATTATACTTATTGTTTGTAATGTTTGTATCATGTACTGAGTACAAATGTCAGGGAATCAAAGAAACTTGTATTTTTGCATTTTACAGTTTAATTTTTGCTGACTGTGAATATTTCTATTTACTGCAAATGAAACAATTTAACTTAATGTGAAAGATCACATCACAAAACAGTTTTTGCAGGGGCCTTTTTACCTCATTAGTTGTCACCATTTTCCAACATTATAGCCAACACAGTGTTCATAGACTTACCACAATGTCTAATTAGATAATGAAGATTATTCATTGTCAGCGCTGAGGCACCAGACCATCTGCATCTCCAGTAGTGGTTGATTGATTCCTCACAAGACTAAAGAAACAGCCTGATCTCCTGGGTAGGCATATAAATAGCATGGCATTTTAAGAACATTTTGCATGTCATGATAATAATGCATTTTAGGCTTCTCACATGTCATTTCACGCCACAAGCCTAATGTTACAAAGTGACTTTATTTAACACCATGCCGTCTCTGTGAAACCATCGCACTTAGGTTCAGGCAACCAAACCACTCAGTTGGCTTTAGGAAAAACAAAATGGTTAGGCTTAAAATAAGTACATAAACTAATTAAAATATGTATCTAAACAACGTAACAGAATTACGGAAAACACAAACGTCACTAACATAACTTCAAAATAACTCAACAACACTTTGGGACAAGAACACCGGTCTCCTGGTTGAAAGTCCTGTGTTGGTTGGACCCATCCACTTCCCCTCCCACCATTCCTGTTTCCTAAAGATGTTTTTTCCTATACAATGAAACTGCATTGTGAGAAAGGTATTTTGTCACAGATTACATTTGTTTTTGACCTATCACAAATACGTTTGTAATGATAGTCCGCAGAAGTCCGTGTAGGGAAGAGGTCGGGGTGGTGGATCGATCAACAAACACCGAACTTTCGCCCAGTAGACTGCTGTTCATGTCCAGTGTGAAACTAAAAGTCAACGTTCAACCAAGTAGTTTGGTTGTATATTTGTTTTAGTTTTTCAATTTTGTACCCCTTTTAAGCCAAACCATGATGTTTTTACTAAACCTAACCAAGTAGTTATAGGTTGCATTTTTTGGTTTGTTTTATGTTTCAATTCACCACGTTTAAAACTGTTTAAAAGTGCGACTGTAATCTGGGAGGAATTTTCTCTCCAAACATAACTGAGAATGCAGTTTAGTTATATGAGAACGTAATTTTGTAGGTGACAGGGTTGCTCCCACTAGATCTGAGCGTAGCATATTCACGCGGATGTGTTTACATTGCAGTCAGTACAGACTACATGGCGTAAAATGACACATCAAAAGCAAGAACGACGTTGTTATTGCATGCAAAATAATGAACAAATTGTTGTGTCATTCATACGCCATTTGATGAAACTGGGCTGAAAAAACAATTGACACATGGTGGTTTTATTCACATGCACGTAACCATTATGTAAAACCTTTTCCCCATTGGGACTGGGTTTATTTTAAAAATACTTGAACTGGCTGGTTGGTGATTTAAATCCTGTCTGGGATCAGTACTATTTACAGCCACATTTGTGAACTCGCTGGTCCTTCTGTAATTCTGTCTCAGAGTTAAATTTAAGTTTTGTGTGAAAATTAAGTCAAAAATATGTTTTCTAATCCGATAGATGGAAGCATGCTAACACCAACATATTGGCCTATTTATGAACCAATATGATGACAGAAAGAGTGAAAGTCATCAGAAGAGCAAGACCCTGTAAGACGTCATCAAATGTGCTGTTGTAATGTCAGCGTCCTGTACTGGTATTCTCTTTTGAGCCTTGTTTTTCTTTCAGCCAATAATTTGCAAATTGGCACCATTCAAAGTATGTCGAATTAGCTATTAGCAGTTCCTTTTTTGCAATGTACCCATGGATGTACAGATAGCTATCACTGCTACATTACCTTGATACTGAAGACAACTTCAACTTCAAGTTCAGAAGCGCCTTTTTTCAATGATTTGGGGGGGATTAATGGATGTTTATTCCCAGAGTTATGACAATTTATGACTCAAATTCACCCCACAAAGTATATTTGCCTCCCCTTCAATATTAGCCTTTTATGGCTATCAGATTGGAAACTACATTGCAGCACTACTGCTTGGTATTCCTTTAATGAATAAATCAATTCAAAGATGGACGCTTTTTCCACAATAGCACTTCTTTTGAATGTTTACGTATGACCAAATGGACTCTTCACTGTTACATGTAGCATTTCCCAAAAAATGTGAAAAGTGTTTCAAATGGGCAAGAAAATGGAGAAACGTAACTTTTAATAATACCAGTGTATTCTGTACAGCGTGCTTTGTCCATATAACCAGACTCCTGTAATACTGTAAGATCACCAAATCCTTCTTTATAGGATGTAGCAAACCCGATCATTTTCTGACCACGATCCTGTGCTGCTTACACTTCTGCACTTGCTTGATTCTGTCATATATACTGACATTTGTATACTTGGGAAAATTTCTATGCTGAAATAAATTGTTAAACAAGACAGTGCTGTGTCTTGTTTGCTGTTGTGCTCAGAGGACGAAGCAATAAAATGAGAATTTCATTTAGAGCCATATCTGATACAACGTGCCCAATCTTGATTTAAAAGTGCTGATGGTGCACCGGTGACATACAATGCATAGAGGCAGCAGCAGTGACAGACATTTTCTTGCAGTTGCTTTCAGGTCGAAGCCACAGTCAGCTGCAACACTGTTGTTCAAATGACACTTTAACTTGGATCCTTACTCAGCAAAAGAAGACATCAAAAAGACGAGTGTCTACTCTGAGCATTGCATTGTATTAAATGACTATTTAAAAACTTGAATTACTTTCCTGAGAAATTTCTTTTACAAGACTGGGACAGACGTAATGTCACTGTGACCTTTGACCACCAAAATCTAGTCAATTCAATTTTGAGTCCAAGTGGACGTTTGTGATGAATCTAAGGAAATTCTTGAGAAAGGTACGTACAGACAGACAGACAACTCAAAAACATGATGCCTCCAGCCAATGAAAAGAATATTGACAGAATTGGAAAGTTGATTCAAAATGAAGAGTCTTTGGCTATTAGACGCCAACGTGACATCATATTTTAAGGGGGTAGTGCCGCGAGTTCTCATCCCAACTCGTCATATAGTGACACTTTTTCAGACCCCTTGGCGACTCTTTTCAGATGACACTGAACGGTGTAAACAGTGAACATGAACAGCTTATTGTAACATGACGCACGGGACACAAACAGTCTCCTGGACAAAAGCCTTGTGTTTGTTGGACCCATCCACTTCCCCCTCCCGTCACTTTAAGCTACGTCACCACACGCCCAGTGCACTTTCCCTGAGCGTTTCCCACGGATGGGTTTACATCGTAGTTAATGGAAAGATTTCTGCGTCTCATACTGACACTTAAGGTTGCCTTAAGTGTCGGTATCGCATGCTGACAGCAAGCGTCGGTGTTTGACACCCTGGGAATGAGAAAGGGCTGGGTAGGAATGCCACGAGCTGCAGGAATATCCCCCCATGGAGTCTTGCAGTGGTGGTGGGGAAAGACTGATATTATTTTTCTGAAAACACAACTAAAATTGTTCATAGAATGAAAACATATCTAAAGCCTTTTTCCCATTGGACAACAATAACCTACTAACACTCACTAATATCTGGCTTTTGTCTGTAGTGGGAAAAGTTACAATCGGCATCTATTCCCGGGACAAACGACTCTGCAGTAGTCACAGGTATTTATCGGCTCCAGCTCCGATCGGCAGTGATGGAAACACCTGGGGGCACACGCCCCTTTTCCGGTGCTTTCTCTGTCACACTTTCCATCTGTCCGAGCTGTGTTACAAATTAGTCAGTACAGAGTTTGAAGAGAGACTAAGTACCACATATAAAAAAGAAGTAACTGCCTTAACATTTTCACTGGTATCTATACTGCCTTCTACTGTTTACTAACCCTGGTTTTACTGGCAATGGGAAAGGAATCTATCGCATATATGCGCTAATTTTGGTGGAAAATGGTAAAAGTGTGATTAAGAGGCTCATGTGTCGTGATGACTTCAGATCCTGTAGATTTAAAGAGTTTTTGTCCCTCAGCAGAGTTGACATCTGCTCCGTCATTGAGGCCAGTGAGTGCAGGCACTGTTAAAGCAGCGTTGATCACTCTAAACAAGCAGATCTTCCATGCTAAATCATTAAGGTAGGTGTCCCAAGGCCATGGCAGACTACCTCTACTCTTTAATATGAGTCCCAAGGTGAAGAAACAAATGAAACATTAAATTGAAATCTCAAACAATCGATACGGCAGACAAATGGATCTGATTTGGTTCTCTGCTCTAAACTGTTATATTCATGAGCATAACTCATTGTTTTTCATAGTCTTTTTTTATTTATAATCATCACTAGAGGACAATCACAATAACCCCAAAAGCTCAACCCTGCCCTTTCCCTTTTAAAACAGCAAAAAAGAACAAGAACAAGCATTACAAAATCCATCCTAAGAAGAAAATCAACATCTGAAATTAAAACAGAAAAAGAAAGGTACAAGACATCCGGGTCAAATGAATCCATCCCCATAGACTAAACTATCTATGAGATCTGACATCTCAAAAATATATTTATGTACACACTCTGCTGTATTGTACTGTACAAAATGTGACACCACTTGACACGTTCCCTGTAGACATGCAAACACCTTACGGACACTGTAAAATTGTCCACCTCAGTACACCCATTTTCATTAATATCCACTGCAGTTAATTATTCTTTTCTTGATATTAGAGAATACCCAGACACAGGGAAAATGTCTCTTCACTTCAAGAAAGCTCTTGAATCTGAAAAATCATCTCACACCTTTTTAGAGATTTTAAGAAAACAAGATTTAATGATATATTAAGATGGAAAAGTTGCAGTGTGGCCTGAAATTACTGTATGTCCAATATCCATTATTTTCATATAATTCACAACTTATTTGTGACCATACAGCTGACATAGTATTGTAACTGATACTAAACTGACTGCAACGCTGTGTCTCGAGGACCTGAGTTGACATAGGTTAACATGACACTCCTAATGGATGACTACCACTGCCAGCAAGTACTATTACAGTATGTTGAACCTCATAAGGCATTGTACATGTCTACACAAGACCCCTGTACAATAAAGTGTGACCTATAAAGACTGTTTTTCATTTAGGGTGGGCGATGGCGGAGGTTTTTCAGCAGGAAATAGCACTTATTCAGGATCGTCTCTGTTGTGGTGAACTAGCATTTCCTTGTGCGACAATACAACAACCAAAGGAAAAGGTGAGATCAAAAGTGTACATCTGTGTTCTTTCCTTCCCAAGTGCTACCACAAAGGAGACTAACATGGCAAAATGAGTGAAGCCGCGAGGGGGGGGAAAAGAACCATGCACTTGTGGATGACTGCAGCCCAGAGAGAGCCTGCAAAAGATTGAGGCGGTCTTCCGTGCGCTTTGCCAAGAAACGGAGCGTCCCCAAAACTGAAATGACTTTATGCTAGAGGGCAGTTCCCGCCTCAAGTCCCGGCAACGCAAGTGTCACTGTCGTGTCCTTCAGTTATCTTTTCAACACATTTATACACCAGCATACACAGTCACACACTGGAGTGCTCACACACACACACGCACACACAGCCACACACACTTTAAGAGCATTAGCAGCTCTAACCCAGTGTCCATGTCCGGCTAAACACTTGGTCCAAACGTGAAAGGCCTTGACGGATTTTAGCGAAATTCTTCAAGCTCTGCCAAAGGTCTGACCCTCAAAGCCTCCCGCCTACTCCTCCTCCTCCTCTTCGTCATCAGGCAGCGGTAGTAACTCCTCCTTCAGACACTCCCTGTAGAAGCTGGTCAGTGTGGCGTAGAGGTGCTGGCGACTCTGCTGAGACAGGAAATGGCCCTCGTCTGGGTAGATCTGGTGGGTAAAAGGTAAGGTATTTAGTGGACAGAGGTTTGTAGACATGCAGTTGGCTCGGGGCTGATGGGATATGAGATTGGGTAAGCGATGTACATTGCTGCTGTCTGCCACAGTGTCTTTTCTGATATGCGCTCAAGTTCAAATCAGTCTATTTAAAACAGCTCTTATTATTTTCACAATAATGCTGGATCAAATGATGTGTAATGTGAGGTGTCACTCGTAGTGATCAACCCACAGAGAATTATTACCCGACCCTGGAGTTTCCCTCAGCTCCGAGGAGTGTTTTAGCATCTGTTTTTAGCTCGTTGTTTTGGTTTTATGGCTTACAACCTGGATGTTTTTGATTAGTCTCACATCGATTTCGGCTGCAGCAGGGAGCTTTTTTCAGTTTAAAAGCCCCGATAAACCCACTGTACACTAACTGCTCAGCACTAAACAGCAGGCAGACAAAGTTAGCGACTAGCTGGTTAAGATAGTGGAGCATTTAGCAGCTAAAGAGCTAGATTTTAATTGGTTTTGAAGCTATCTTGCTTGCCTTGAGACCGGCATGAAATGCAATAGCTGAAATGAGAAAATATTGCATTCAGATATGCCTCGGATACCTCAACAGTAAGTGGGTTTCTGTTATGTCTAAAGATGGAAATGTTATATTTCAGTTGGCACATTCCTCAAGCCACATTAAAATGAAAACAACAAACTGGTTGGTCTCCTGTTGAGATCAACCACGTCAGCCTACAAAGGGGATGCATGGCTCCTACAAATTTAAATGCTCACCAAAAACACATGCTGGGTTTGCAAACCAAATACATTCGGGACAAATGCTATTCCCATCCACCAGCTACCAAGAAACGTAACCAAAGTAACCAACAGAACTCAAAACCTTGTGTTACACTCCCACAAATCTTAACCACAGTGCTAAAAACCAAAGGAACGTTCATCTACATTGTTAAAAGGCACCTAAACTCAGTTTAGCTTTAACAGACTACAAGAGTCACAAACCAGATTTGTCAAACATACCAATGATCAATCCTCCATTTGTCACACTAAGGCTATATTTAAAGGGAAAATCTGCCACCTCTTAATGTGGATGTCCAATCAGTAGATCGAAGCAATACACTCCTCAGTGTGTGCTATATTGATGATGTTCTTCAATACATTTTGACATTACATTACATTACATGTATAATTTACATTATTCTGTATGTGAGGTATTATATAAAATGTGCATTTACATCACTGTTGGAACAAATACAGTAAAGGATTGTGCCTCGGTGGTGTTGTCTCTGCGATACACACCTGCATTGAGTAGTTTGCTCCAACTTTCACGAGGTTCTTGACGAGCTCAGCAGTATGCTGAAAGTGGATGTTGGCTGAGAACAAAGAAATGAAACATGTCAGCAAGATTCAGACTGACTCCTAACTGGGAAAAAGAAGACAATCACATTCTCGCAGGATGGAAATACCTCAACAAATTCGACATGCATGGTTCACTGGCGAAATGTTTTCTTCTGGAAATCCCAGCATCAATTTAGATAACCCACTTTTCCTTTTATCTTTTGATTAAAAACCATTACGTTCCAGGATTGCATGCTTCTTTGTGCTCAGCGGCGATGCACCACAGATACAGGGTTTTCATTGTATCACAAATGATTTTCTCTTACCATCCGCTGTGCCATGCACCAGCATCAGTGTCTGCTCCCTAAGTGCTTGAACGTTCTGCAGCACACTGGAAAACTGTGAGGAAATCAGAAATAGTGGGGAGATAATAGATTGATAGATATGCTAACTGGCATTGAAGAAAGCAATAAAAAGAATGAAGTATGATTAAATGAAAGACTTTGTGGTGAATTGCATTATATCCTGATTACACACACAGACACATTCAGTCCCTTTGACAATATTTATCTATGCTTTGAAATATTACTGTTTGTGAAAATTGTGAGGGAGAAGATGTAAAACCAAATCTGCAGACAGGAAATATACTGAAAGCAGTGAATTACTTGTTCGGGACAGATTTGTTGTTTGGTTGTTTACAATGTGCTTGCAAAAAAAAAAAACTTTTGTTCTCCCCGCTGCCTCTTTCCTATCACTGTGGAAAACACCTCTGATAGCAAAACATCTTGTCTGTGCGGGAGTCCTGAGAGCCAGGCAACCCTTTTGCAGCAGCTTATAAAAAACCTCCGGCATGTGATCTAACACACTGGTACAGGCAGTTACCAAAGAGAGATGAGTGACAAAATCCTATGGTGCATGAAAAAAACACAAGAAAAGGTGAAGCACCGCTGCCTCTGACTTTGATAGCAGCATTCAGTAACTGTGGGAGCTTAACTGTAGGTGTGTCAGTGATGTGTCGGCAAGCGGCTTTCAAAGATCAACGGCAAACAAGTGGGGGGAGGTAGTAAACACGCACCTGATATCTGCTGTCATCCCGTAATGGCATGCCAAGGTACCTCTCAGAGAACGCTGATGCTGTGCAAATGAGAAGTGATACATTCTTAACACTGCTGCCAGTAGACAGCGCTTCAGTTGCAGCTAAGCACCTAAACAATGTGGAGTTCCTGTCATCCTGCGCCCAAGTGAAATGCTTCCAGTGAGGAGGAAATAACACCTTGTGTAGGTGTAAGGGTCCTCTGAGAATGCTCTTTACTCAGGTGTATAAATGTGGTAATGTATTGCTAAAAGCTGAGATTCACCTCACTGTCAGAGGTAAACTGGTTCTTAACAGGCACAGGCTAAAGCACATAAATTGTTAGTTTTACTCCTAAAATGGAATAGATTTTTATACCTGGATTTTTTACTTATAGTTGACTTGCCAGATGGCAAATATGAAGAAAGAAATTTGGCCCAGTCTCCAGGAAACAAAAATTGGTGTTGTACGTTTCTGCAAACCAAGGATACGTTGAATGTCGACTTTTTTTTTATGTGGACGTTTTTGCATTCAGGCAGAGCAAGTGACATATTACAGCAAGTGACGTAGTACAGAGTGGTCATTATTGAAAGTGACATGGTATAATAACCAGTATAAAGAGGGAGAAACTTGGGCTGCACCAATACCGATACCGGATCGGATATCGGGTCGATACTGACTCAAATGAGGAAATACCAAGCAACGCCCACCAGCAGGAGCACAGCCAATAGGAACGCTCTCTCTTCGAAATGACCTTTGATTGGTCAAAGTATTTGGTCATGGGCTAGATTTTTTAAAGCCTGAAAACAGAACTATGAGGAGGTGCAGAAGCCTCTCAGAACACTTGAATTACAATATGCTGAAAGGTTATTATGGAACTTTTGCCCAATGATGCCAAAAAAGTTTTTCGTATTGAAGCTTTAACCAAGTAGTTTTGTTGCCTAAACCTAACCAATTGTTTCACAACTTTAACCATGTGTCGTTGTGTATTTCTGCAAGCGTGATACAAGGCTGATATGAAATGTATTTATGTAACATATTTTTGAATTCAGAAACATTAACATTCATCTAATTCTGTGGTTTGTAGAAACGTACAATGCCAACATTTTTTTCTGGCAACTGGGTCGAAGAAATTAAGTGTGAATTCAACATGATGCAGGATTCATGGAGGGATTCTGTACTCACCATAGAGTTTCCAGTCTGTCACTGGTGACATTGCACATGCACATTTGAAGAGGCTGTCAGTAGACTTGAGCATCATTAATGTTATGTATGCTCCATAACCCTGCACAGATAGACATAAACTTTCATGGAACTTTGATGGTTTAATCCTTCAAGCTATTCTACCAAAAAAAAACGACAACCTCAAAATTAGTTATTTACCAGGAATCTAACAAAATAGCCTCTTGATACGTTAATACAGGTCTCTAAAAATGTACAACTTTAGTGGAATGTAAAAAACCCAAACACGTAACATAACATGAACAGGCATTCTATGTTTTTGTATAACATTGATTCATATATGGATTTTGCTCAGCAGCAGCAGCGGCAACATGCTAGAGGCGAAAATAGACTGGACATTGAATTCATTGTACATCATATTATACTGTAGGTGGGAACATGGGCTCACCTTTCCAAACACTGCTATCCGTGTCCGATCAATATATGGAAATTTCATCATGAATCTGGAAAAAAAAAGCACATACCATTTGAGCTATGGTTTCAAACATATTCATATAATCTTAAACTCAGCTTCAAAATTGCAGAATGTAATAGGGTAGACATGATCAATTCTTACACCATAGATACTTTTGTAGCTATTGATTTCATTGTATTACTTGTTTTTAATTGTTTTTATTTCTGTGTTTACTAGGGCTGTGTATTGGCAAGAATCTGGCGATACCATACGTATCATGATAGCTAACGATTCAGTATATTGTGATATATTATGATATATTGTGATACTGTAAGCAACGCAATATATTACGATATTTTAAATCCAATTTTAGGAAAACTGTTATAGTATGGTGGGATCTGCATTTGCATTTGTCACAGTCCCTGTAACATCCAACATCATTACGTTACTTTGAGAGGGCAAATCTCTTTGCAAATGAAATAAAGAATTGACTGAGTTTATCTTTGTATGTAAACTATTAATTAAAAATCAATACAGTGTTTTTGAGAATCAATACAGTATCACAAAACATAGTATTGCGATACTCAATATTTTTAATATTTTCTTACACCCCTAGTGTTTACTGTATATTTGTACTTAAAGGAACACTGTGTAGGATCTGCCGGTATCTAGCGGTGAGGTTGCAGATTGCAACCAACTGAAACTTATCCCTTCTGCCAAGCATGTAGAAGAGCTACAGTGGCCGACGTGAAAATGCAAATGGACCTCTCTAGAGCCAGTTGTTGTAAGACTAGCATTTGGAGCAGAGCCAGTGTGTAGAGTGTGTGTCTCTATGGGAAGTGAGTGATGAAGCAAGACAGAGAAAGCGGCGCCGATGGCAGCAAGAAACGTTATCGACTCCGGCCCAAGCAGGAAAAGTTAACAGTGTTTGGTTTGTCCCTTCTGGGCTGCTGTAGAAACATGGCGGCCAACTCCGTGAAGAGGACCAGTCCCCTATGTAGATATGATATGATTATAAACTAAAGAAAACCTACTTATTGATATTATATTCCATTTCTACCAAATATAACTAATTGTTACACACTGGTTCTTTAAATTAGAGAAGTTGTGTCACAAATCTTTCAGCAATTACATCTGGTTGAAAAAGATTGATACCCAAGATTGTTGTGGTGGGGCAAATCAGTAATGTTTGCTAATTAATGCAAAGTAATGAGCAAATTTAGTTTGATGAGACCGATTTGTATTCAAATTAAGGTCGCTGTAATCTCTCTTTGGCATCCCACTGTGAGCTGTAGGTTGAGGTTAGCAGTAAACCTGAGCTCTAAAGAGCTGAGTAAAAAAAGCTCTGTTTAAAGTGAAAATAAGACACATGTATTAAATCAGCTAAGTTTAGAATAACCTTAAGAGAATCTCTTAAGTGATCACATGATTAATCATATGTATGGTGTGTGCAGAATAGCCAATCACACACCACGTTTAACTTACCAGCCGATTAGACTATTGTCAGGCTATTAAATAGACATTGTCAGTTGCTATAAGCCCCATAGATGTAGGTCATTAGGGGCCTACTACACCTACTGGTAGGTTTTATCATCTATTCACATGGTAGATCACCAAAAGAAGGTATAAAAGAACATGACAGTGACATTTAGTGACCGTAGTAATTATGACAGAAACAGAAGTAGTAGTCAGGCGCTTTCGTATAGACAGTGTGAAACTCCATAAAGGATGGAGGTCGGGAACGATGGATGGGACAAAAAATACAGGATTTTCATCCAGGAGACTGGAGTTTGCATCCCGTGCAAAACCAACAATGTGTAGTTGTCTTTCTGTTCATAGTTATTTTAACCTAAAACACAATGTTTTTCCCTAAACTTAACTTTTTTGTTTTTTACCTAAACATAAAGAAGTTGTAGTTTTATTGCTTAAAAATAAAGTTGTAGTTTTGTTCCTTAAACCTAAAGACGTTGTAGTTTTGTTGCCTAAATGTACAGCAATTGTAGTTTTGTTGCCTAAACATAAAAAGTTGTAGTTTTGTTCCCTAAACCTAAAGAAGCCTTTTTGTTTGTTTTCATCATGATAGAATGTGTTGCTTTTAAGTTTCACTTTCACTTTTACAATGTAGTAGTCGTAGTAGGCCCCTAGTGACCCAAATCTATGGTGTTTATAGCGACTGATAACGCCTATTTAATGGCCTGATAACAATCAGCTGAATCATGTGCAGCTACACTACATTTGCCCTATTGTTCATTCTGTAAAAAAATGTTCACATCTCAGTAATACATTAATCTGCAAAAGCAGGTATGATTGTTATATCTTTAAAGTAAATTTGAAGTGAAATATTTAATATCTTGAGTAGCAATTAACAAATTAAACACATAACCTGTGAAATAATGAGAATTAAAAGAAACCCCAGCAGAAGGACGTAGAAACATTTCCTGCTGTTAGACGAAGGACATCAGAGCAGAGAAATAATACAACAGGGGGTACCACATTGACAAGTGCATACAATTAAGATGCATGAAAAGAGATTGCAAACAAAAGCAATGCCAGCTTTATTCCTTTTGTTTGCTCCACCAAGGAATGATAAAAAGCTGTTTAAATGTCCATCAAAAGTGTGTTTGGAGATAACAGCTAAGAAGAAAGCAGCAGCTGCAACTG
>CAKALG010009809.1:0-12955 GCA_916700815.1 Helicolenus hilgendorfi
TTTACTATAACTTTTTTTTTTAACTTTTTTGACATATACTATAACTTATTTTTTTTTTTTACTTTTTTGACATGCCTTACTATAATTTGTTTTTTAAACTTTTTTGACATATACAACTTTTTTCTTTTTTTAACTTTTTTGACATGCTTTACTATAACTTTTTTGACATATACTATAACTTATTTTTTTTTTTAACTTTTTTGACATGCTTTACTATAATTTTTTTTTTAAACTTTTTTGACATATACAACTTTTTTCTTTTTTTAACTTTTTTGACATGCTTTATTATAACTTATTTTTTTTTACTTTTTTGACATGCTTAGTGTGTCGACAAAAAAATCACAGTATCAAATGTAAAAAAAAAGTCATAGTATAGTATTTTAAAAAAGTCGTAGTATATGGATATATGACTTTTTTTTTTAAATATACTGTTTTTTTTTTTTACATACTATACATGACTTTTTCGACATACTGTACTATGAGTTTTTTTCGACATACTATAAAATGACTTTATTTCGACATACTATAAAATTATTTTTTTTCGACACTATACTATGACTTTTTTGAACATTCTATACAATGACTTTTTTCGATATACAGTTAAGTCATTTCGAAAAAAAATATTTATTAGTATGTCGAAATATGTCATTTTAACTGGAGTTGTCTGAACCGAAATACAGAAAAAAAAAACTGAGACAGAGATCAGGTTTAAAAGAAGATTTTAATGACAATACTTAAAATACAAGATGGCAGAGAGTATTGCATATTTTTTACTGCTTTGGGGCCTTTTGTAAGTTACTTTGTGGTGCAATGAGTTAGAATAGCAACATAATTCAATACTAAATGTCATAATACATCTATAGTTGTTTTGAACAGGTTCTGCACTAATCTGTAAAAAAAGACAGAGTATGAGATGATTGAGTGTTAGATGTTTGTTCATCACATATAAACAACAAACATTATAATTAGACTATTTTGTTTTGTCGTGTTGCAGCTGCAGTCTGCTGTTCGTCTCTCTGTGATTACCCAGAGACATTAAAAGCTTTCACTGAAAACATCTGCTGTTTGATATCTGATCGCCTCTGTTCCATAAAATATACTAACAATCAAAGGTGAACTCTGCCCTAATGATGAGAGCGCACTGTTTTTGCAATTCATGTACAGGAAATGAATGTATTTGGGTACGTACAGGAAATTACAGGTAGCACACATCAGAGGATCCGTCAGCCTCGTCGTCACGCTCACTTTGGCCTTGGACAGACGATCCACAGCAAAAAGTAAATATCAAGCTGTAGAACAAAGAAGACAAGTGAACAGCCAGTCAAAGGATTCAGAAAGCTTACAATCACTTTTAGAATGAGACTTATGTCTCATCTTCCAGCCTCACTGACCTCATGTTCTTGTATCGTCTCCCACAGACTGCAGCGCTAAATCAGCAGATTTAGAGGATGACCCAGCACCTTCCAGTCCAAGAGAGGAAGCTCTTACATCATCAGTCTTCACTTCAACTGAAACAGGTGAATAAACAGGCAGACGCAAGCACTTGTCAGCATGGAAACGGTAGCTGTGCTCTACTGTATCCTGTCGGTACAACTTTATCTTATTAAATATATCTTGTTTATAGGCTACATAATATACAGAGTTTTGGGCTTTCTACCGTCTCGCTCCGATGATTTGAAGGCAGTTTGCCGTAATTATAAGTGTGATATACAAGCACATCATGCCGGTCTGGTTCAACATGTTAGCACTTAAAAAATTATACAAAAATTAAATAAAATGTTCTACTACTTTAAGTTGATTGACAGAAAAAGTAAAGTTATAAGCTAATTTTGAAACACAAAAATTAAATGAAATGAAATAAAATGTTTTACTGCTTTAAGTTTAGCTGACAAAAAAAAATGTAAGTTACAAGCTAAAAGAAATGATACAAAAATGAAATAAAATGTTCTATTACTTTAAGTTTAGTTGAAAAAAATGTAAAGTTACAAGCTAAAAAAAAAATTGAAAAATGAAATAAAATGTTCTACTACTTTAAGCTTAGTTGACAAAACAAGTAAGGTTACAAACTAATTTTGAAATACAAAAATTAAATAAAAATTAAATAAAATGTTTTACTACTTTGAGAATAGTTGATAAAAAAAACTAACGTTACGAGCTAAAAATCTATACAAAAATAATAAAATGTTCTACTACTTTAAGTTTAGCTGACAAGAAAAATGTAAAGTTAGAAGCTAAAAATGAAATAAAATGTTCTACTACTTTAAGTTTAGTTGACAAGAAAAATGTAAAAATATTTAAAAAAAAATTAAATAAAATGTTCTACTTCTTTAAGTTTAGTTGACAAGAAAAAAGTAAAGTTACAAGTTAAAAATTAAATAAAATGTTCTACTACTTACTAGTTGCAACCTGTTTTCTCTCGCGAGAACTGGCAACACTAACGAGAAGTCGCCATTACGGCTCAACAAACACAACGCGACTTCAAACTTCTCATTTAACTCGACGGTTTTTAACATCCACCAAATCATCTACATGCTCGAATACACACAACTCATAGTTAACACAATGAACACTGACATTCCTGGTGTATTTGTAACGAACTAACCTGACAATCATGAAGGAAGAAGCGAGAGAGAAAGACAGGTGTGTCTCATTCAAACCTCTGGATCATTAGGAGGGAAACGGCCGGAAACAGGCGGTTATAAAGCTGCAATCTCACAGCGCCCCTGGTGGTGAGGAGGAGATACTGCAGCTACAATACACACACAGCTATAACATTACCTTCCAGGGAATGTTTAAGAATAAGATATTTGGCTTTGAGAGCAATGAGTGTGTTTTTCTGTAAAGGTGATATTCAAACCACAGAGCATCTCTTTGTTTTATGCTCTCACCTAGTTGTTCTGGAAACAATTCATGGAATAGATAAAGGCAAATCCACAGCAATGCCTTCTATTGATCATAATAATATTATTTTTGTTTTATTATTTGCAGACAAAAAATTGGACCTAATGATTAATGTTTCAATAATTTTAGTCTTTATTTATAAGGTAAAATTCTAAGACCCCAACAATCTTCATGTGCTACTATAATGAAACTCAACTCTAACTAAATATATATAATATACTGTATAATCACATAATTATAATTTTTTTAAACTTTGTTTTATTTATGTCATAGGGAGGAGTATTAGGGCCACATTGAGGGAAAAAAATTAATCTGAGATTTCGAGAATAAAGTAATATTACAAGAATAAAGCCATAGAATTCAAATCATAAGTTTTCAAGAAAAAAATTGTAATATTATGAGAATAAAGTCAAAATATTATAAAGTAGTAATATTACGTGTTATTTTAGAGGGGAAATAGAGCAGCTGTGTGAAAATGAGGAATGTGGAGCATCTTGTCAAGTTAGACTTTAGTTTAGGTTTCATAAATAACCACATTTTGTCACATCAGCACCACATTATTATCAGTATCAGGACCTTGAAAAGATTGTGCAAGAAACTGCGTTTATTCTGAAGAAAGAATCACACGGACCTGATGGAGAAACTGACTCTTTAGTGGAGGAGGAAATTACTTTTTTTTTTGTAAAGTTATGACTTTATGCTCATAATACTACGACTGTTTTTTCGTAAACCTATGACTTTATTCTCGAAATCTCCAATTTTTTCCCCCTCAATGTGGCCCTAATACTCTGCTGTACTTTATATATATATTTATAAAATATTTAAATATACACCTATCTTTTTTTCACTTCTTGTGTAAATAACAGTCCTGTCTATTCCTCACCTTTATTTGTGCAGCTTTGTTGTCCTTGTACCTAGCTGTTATTTATATTTCTGTGTAAGTACGCTTAGAAAGATGCATAAAACACAGTCAAATTCCTTATATATACAGTATATATACAGTATACAATACATAAACTGTATATATAGTTGGCAAATAAAGCTTATTGTGAAAGTGTCCAACACGGTGCAGTACCATCTCTAACCTCTGGGTGGGTGTCTCCACTTGAAGATCTCATCAGCCTGTTTTATTTTTAATCTTCCACCAATCTGTAGGCTCCATTATTACTGAAGTCAAATAAGTTATATAATGAATCATAATTACAGCTGAACACAAATCTCCTCCTAACAATAGGTCCAGTATCAGTAGTGTGATTATATCCCATATTTCTGGATTCTTTTTTGTGAGACGTGTCTTCGAGTGTCTCTCAGATGTTGCAACGTAGTGTAACTATGTAAATGTATTCTGTCTGGCTTTGATTTGATTGACAGGTATCCCCCAAACCCCCTGAAACAGAGAGAATCCAGAGGGTGGTTATTATTATATATATATACAGGGTGCAGTGAGCAGTGAGGAGTAATTCTACCCCTCAGGAGTGGAGAGGCCATGCAATTTACATGTTCCACTGCATCGCTTATAGCCAATGGGATCATCGCTGTGAGCTTTCTAACATCAAATACCTCCTGTTATATATCTGACACATGTAAACAAGGTTATAGTGTTTTCATAATTCTGTTATATACACCATAGGTATATATTTGATGTTCTCACCACACCTTAGAAACACCTTGTCTCGGCTCCCTCCCCTCCCGTTTCTCCCTTTCTCCATTTTTTCCCCTCTTGTCCTTGGGAATTCAATCATGGAATAATGTTGCTGGAAACCTTTCCTCTATGTATTCATGTAACAAGGCTTGGCTAGTGGGTGTTATTGTATGTCCTTGAAATGATGTAGATGCTATCAGTTTCACTGCTGGCTGGCTGTGAATGCTGAACATGTGAATGAGGTGGAGAGAGAGAGAGAGAGAGAGGGAGAAGAAAAAAGAAAAGATGACTGTAAGTGAGAGTCGGAGCCGGCGTGGTGACGACTGGAGTTGTGGGAAATCTGCCCATTTTTATGGCTCTCCTTGTGCCTTTTTTTTTCTATTGTCACCAAAGACAGGCTCGTAGATGGAAGATGGAGATGAACAATAGCAAATTGATATGCTTGCATATAGTGGAACCAAGGAAAGGGACAATGTGGCTGACAGGAAGCAAAATGAAGACGCGTCAGCAAGTATTAATACTTGAAAACGTTTTGTTAGGATTGCAACTTGATCCTCTATTTCAGAAAGTCCAGATTCTTACTATATGTGATATCAATATTACTCAAATATATGTTTTTATTTATAAGATACTTTCTGGTGGGAATATTCCTGAGCAGTTCAAAACCTATTTTAAAGCAAATTCTCAGATTTAAAGGTACAAAATTATGGTGTAGCTTTTCACTTTTTCAAGTGTATGCAGCATTAGTCTGTAAAATAATAATCAATCAATCAATCAATCAATCAAACTTTATTTATATAGCACCTTTCAAACGAGTAAAATGCCATTCAAAGTGCTGTACAGATGATTGACAAAAATATAGTGTGTTAAAAATGGATTTAGAGACTAATGCACACCAAAACAAGCAATATAAAAGTTCATTGAATAAGAAAGCAATACTAGATGGGTATTCTAGATAATAAAAGATAAATAAAATACAAGGAAATAAAAATAAAAATAAATAAAAATTATGAAACTACACAAAATACGCAGATTGTATTAAAATAATATAATTTTAATACAATAAAATAGAATAAAAGAGATAATAATGACTAGTAATAACTTGAACTATAGCAGTAAAACAAATGTAAGTAAGTATAAAGTACAATATTTCTCTTTGAAATGTGCTGTATTAGGCTACCACGGGTTGAAGTACCAAAACGAATCGCATTACATTACTTTTACTTAAATACTTTTTCCACAAGTATTGTACTTCACCACATTTGAAGTTGCATCCGTATCAAAAAATCTAAATGTGTTGTTAGGATCGCAACTCGATCAGCGTCAAACATCTCCTCTGCTGCTCTATTTCAGAAACTCCAGATTCTTACTATTTATGATATCAATATTTCTCAAATATGTGTTTTTATTTATAAGATACTTTCTGGTGGAAATATTCCTGAGCAGTTCAACACCTATTTTAAAGGTCCCATATTGTAAAAAGTATGATTTTCATGTCTTTTATATTATAAAGCAGGTTTAAGTGCTTTATAAATACTGTGAAAGTATCGAAGCGCTCAATCTACAGAGAAATATGAACAGCCCGTATTCAGAAATTGTGCGTTTGAAACAAGCCATTATGATTCTGTCCATTTGTGATGTCACAAATGGAGCGTTTCTGACAGAGGGCAAATGCAGGTATATTCAAGCAGACAGTATGAGGGAAATCAAGTTTTTTAACATTACAGCATGTAAACATGTTCTAGTAGAAACACAAAATACAAGTATGAACCTGAAAATGAGCACAATATGGGACCTTTAAAGCAAACAAATGTATGCAGAATTAGTCTGTAAAATAACTAGTAACTATAGCGGTAAAATAAGTATAAAGTGCAATATTTCTCTTTGAAATGCGCTATATTAGGCTACCAGGGGTTGAAATACCAAAACAAATCGCTTTACATTACTTTGAATCTAAACGTTTTGTGAGGATTACAACTTGATCGGAGTCACACATCTCAAATTCTTACTATTTATGATATCAATATTTTGCAAATCTTTATTTATAAGATACTTTCTGGTGATAATATTCCTGAGCAGTTCAAGACCTATTTTAAAGCAAATTCTCAGGTCGATTCTTACTCAACCCGTCATTCTCTAGATCTTCATCCTCACCGGTAGAGGTCAATTTTCGCTGAGATTTAGAGGTACAAAATTATGGAGTAGCTTTTCACATCAATTAAAAAAACTCAAAAGTTGCTTAAAGAGTCATTTAATTGCTGTTTTGTAATTGCTTTCCCCACATTGTTGTTGTTGTTGTTGTTTTTTCTCACCCATAGTGTTATGTTTGATTACTACTGCCCAGAACTAAATGTAGATGTTTAAACTAACATCCCCCTCACGAACACTAACCATACACCTACACGCATGCATGCACATTTGCTTATTCACATTGTGCACACTCTTTTTTGATATATTGTATTGTTATCGTTGTTATTATAAAACATATATCTTGTTCTGATTGTTTGTCATTACTATTATGTAATCATATTATATCTGTCTCTTGTCTCTAGGCTCTTTCTGCACTGAATATTAGTTATGCATTTATGTTATGTAGTCTTAATTTGTGCAAAATAAATAAACATAAACATTGTTTTTTGTTAGCATGACTGACTGTGTGACACCTTAAAGATCTAACAGGAACTATTAAAGCAAATTATTCTTTTTTTAAGGATGTGAGAGAACGGCTTCACATGTATTTTAGAGATATTACATGAATGTAAAACATGTTCTGTTTTAGAAGCACATTATAGTTTGTATTGTTTCCTGTGCAGTTAGAACAGAAATCTTTCAGGCCAAAGTCATATGACAAACGTGATAAATGGGCAAAATTCCCCCTCCTCGTGCTCATATTGTTTCCAGACTGACCCAAAACAAGTCTCAACGCCACCCCTTGACCTCCAGACCCCCTCCCCCCGTGGGCTCCCATAGTCAATCATGTTTTACATTGTGCATTAACCTGCCATTGACCTCTGTATGCTAAACCCAATTGCCATATTATCTCCACCGTAATGTTCTATTCTTAGTTATCTTCCTCGGACTGAATCAGATTTTGTGTCCCACTTTACCCTCAGGCATAAAAAATATGTCTCAAATGACGGCGGCGAGGCACTGGAGGGATGTGAGGGGGGGGGTTGTCTCATCTAAATCACCAAAATTGTGATGTGAGGTAGAAGCTGCATCAGTAAAGAGGGGAGAGGGTCATTTTCTGCTGCTGCAAAGGAGAGTTGTTATTGTTATTTTTCCATTAGAAATAGTGGATTTAAAAAAAAAAAAATGTGTGTTTTGAAAAGCCCCGTCTGACACCTGACACCAGTAATGTCTCTAATTATCACTTACCGGCTTCGGCAATTATTACTTTTGTTATTACGACCAATACGCTTGACCGATGCTCCCACAAATGTGCCTACTTATCCCGCTAATACTCGAGAATAATGATAATCCCGTGATAGTGTTTTGAAGTCAAAATAATGCTAATGCCTCTAATGATGAAGCATGCTCAGAAAATCCCTCCCCGTCATCCCATTGTCTCCCCGTGGCGGGGGGAAGCTGGCCCCCGCGGCCCCATGGGAAATCTGTAATGTATTCAGCCAGGCCTTGGGAGTAAAATGAAAACAAATGTGGTGTAATAAAGGAGAGAAGATGAAGCGATTCTGTGATGATGCTCTCCACCAGCCTTATAAATCAAAATAAAAGTGGAGCAGGTCATATGTTCCCCCCCGCCCTCACTGGATACACTCACGCAATACATACAGTACATACAGTGTATATATATATATGTATATTTATATACATATACATACACATATATATCAGTGCTGTCAGTCGCAAATTAATCACACATTTTTTATCTCTTCAAAATGTACCTTAAAGGGAGATTTGTCAAGTATTTAATACTCTTATCAACATGGGAGCAGGCAAATATGCTGCTTTATGCAAATGTATGTATATATTTATTATTGGAAATCAATCACCAACACAAAACAATGACAGATATTGTCCAGAGACCCTCACAGGTACTGCATTTAGCATAAAACAATATGCTCAAATCATAACACGGCAAACTGCAGCCCAATATATACAGTATATACATACAGTATATACTGTATATACAGTATATATAGACCTGTATACCATCTATTTGAAGCATATATAACATGTTTTATCCCCTCAAATGAATGATTACTTCATGTTACTGTCATTTACCTTTTTGTATATTTGCATTTCTTTACATAACTGCAAAAATATGTGTTTATTCTCCATACATGTGCAATGAAATATGAACCCAAATTGATATCTTGGACTCAAACATACTAGTATCCTGTCTTTGAAAAATATCAAACTATTTCTGCATCTCATAAAACAACATATTTTGCTGACCTTTTTAACCTCCGAACCCTTTAAAATGAAGTGATGTCTATTTGTGACGGTTGCGTGTGTCCATGGTTTATAACCAGTGAGTTTTCCTGTTTTATTAGAATATTTTTAGATGCCTGAAGAGGTAAAATTATCAATTTACAAATTATTTTGTGCAGGTTGAAGATAATTAATCATCTCATGACCCCTCAGATTTATCTAGCAGGCCTCTTTGGCAGCCCTCGACCCCCAGTTTGGATACCAGCGTTACAGTAATTAGACCCGACTGAAGCTGATGGCAGCGGTAGTACCGCCGTGCACCTGTAGGGGCTGCTGTGGTGTCAGTGGACTTGACTGTATGAAGCCAACGGTCCCAAACACACAGAGAGAGACTGGAGGCTTGCTGATGGTACAGTATCGTGGTACAGCACTCATTATACAGAAAATCCCCTCAAAAAATTAAAATGAAAAAAAAAAAAGAATCTCACAAACAGCTGGTTATCTTGGCCCAGATTTGAAGCTGAAGAAAGATTTACTGACGGGGGGAAATTGGGGTTGATTTGAAAATCGCCACCCTCATATAGCGGTGGTGTGTTCGGTTTTAAGGTCAATAACAAGAGGTGAGGGCTTTTTCTTTTTTTCTTTATTCTCTAGCATCTCCTTCAAACTTTGAAGACGGATTTGAGACTTTTTCTCTGACAAGAAGGCTCCTTATTACACAGATAAAGAATAGTAAACAGAGAGTAGGATAAATAATTGATGCCTAATAAGTTGAGGGAGAGCGCAGCCAGGGCTCCTTTTTTTTTTATTTTCGGGCCAAGAATAGAGAAAGCCTCCTGAGTTGTTTATTTCCTCCCTTCGTTCTTTCTTTTCATGTCCTTCTCATTTTACGAGCCATGAGTCAACACAGCACACGTAAATGATATTTTGACACAGAGAGCCATGAATAATGCATTTGAATTTACTTTTATGCCGGAGTTAGACCCCTCTCAGCACCCTTTCGCTCCCTCCCCATCTCTCCTTTTTCCTCCCCTCGGTTCACCCCCTCCTCCTCTTCCTCTCTTCACTATTCATCCTCATCAGAGCTCAACCTCATTTCTCCTCTCCTTGCCCCCTCTTCCTCCTCCTCCTTCTACACCTCCATCAGACGGAGGCAGAGAGGAAACGGTACAGGATGAGACTCTCTAGAAGATCTACTGTATCAGTGTTTATTATCCAGGTCTCGCTCAGGTGGCTGCTCACTGACACATTTTTATAATCATAAGATAGGAATTGGGACAGACACAGGCGAGATATTTTGGCAAAAAAGTGGAGTGCAAAGATTGACTTGGCTTGTTTACTTATTGATTTACTGCGAGCCAGCGGTCGGAAATAAGGTAAAGTTGATTTAAAGGGCGAGATGTCGAGAGTGACGTTTCATTTTTTAAAGTAATCAACCATTCCAACAGCAGGGGAAGCCTTTTTTACATACGCCGCTTTACACCACCTAATGAAGGCCCTGATGAAGCCGACGACACGCATTGATCCGCCGTCTTAATTAATCATCAATAACTTGCCGATAAAGTCATCAGCGGCCGGCAACAGTGCATGATCAGCAGCGATCATTCTTCCCTGCCATGTTAGTGATGTTCGTGGCCCGGAGAGGCCGACAGACACAGCTGTGTTTCAAAAGCAGATTAAAAACATTTATTCTGCAGCTAAATAGCTCTCCTGTAGTCATGACAAACGGAGACGGAGGACGAAGGTCAGGGCGCTCCGACCATCTCGTCATCATCATTTTCATGCTGTTTGTGCTGCTCCAGCTACACATCATCAGTATCATCATCATTGTCTTTAGGCCAGTGTTTTCTAAGCTACGATCCACGTTAGCTTCTATTGTGTTCTCAGAAAAATGAGAAATAGCTTGATTTTATTCTTTTTTTTTTATGAATTTCTGGAGGTTTACACAGTTAAACATGTGTTTATCAGTCCACTGAGTGTATTCAACCTCATCTCCTTACCTCCGCTCATTGTTTTTACATATCTACTTGTGTATTTATTTCATTTTATTGTGTCGTACTGTGTTGTGCTGTAGTGCTTGCTGAAGCTTTGTATTGACAATATCTCTAATTTGTAATAACCTGCCCTCGGTCTACAGATGAAAATGAGCTCTTTAGCTAACTCTGGCACATCTACGTCGAGGTAGAAACAGAATAACTAAATCAATTAAATTAAATTGACCTTGTTGTATTTGGTCCTTTTCTGTTTTAATCCACACTTTAGATGCTATTGTGCCTTTGTATGCTTGTTTTGTATATTCTATTAAAAACAAAACATAACATAACATAGCATAGCATAGCATAGCATAGCATAGCATAGCATAGCAAAACATAACATGACAAAACAAAACATAACATAACATAACAAAACACAACATAGCATAGCATAGCATAGCAAAACATAACATGACAAAACATAACATAACAAAACAAAACATAACATAACATAACAAAACACAACATAGCATAGCATAGCAAAACATAACATGACAAAACATAACATAACAAAACATAACAAAACACAACATAACATAACATAACAAAACATAACGTAACGTAACATAACATAACATAACATAACAAAACACAACATAGCATAACATAGCATAGCATAGCATAGCATAGCATAGCAAAACATAACATGACAAAACATAACAAAACACAACATAACATAACATAGCATAGCATAGCATAGCATAGCAAAACATAACATGACAAAACATAACAAAACAAAAACATAACATAACATAACAAAACATAACATAATCAACTCAATATATTCTGATGTCAAAAGATCGTCCCTGTTAAATAAAGGTTACATTAAATGAATTTAAAAGTGTAAGTGATATTACTCTATAGTCTGAATTTAAATAACTTGAGGAATGAGGGGTAGTTTAATTTTATCATCATTTATTTCTAAATAATACTGACAGTATTAACTCCTCATCATCTGCCACTGTATTTTGTATTTTATTTTGTTGAAACAGTTACAGGATATTGCGTCTTTGCTGTTTTCTATTCCGTTATTTATTTATTTTATCAGTTTGGCCAGGATTCAGATCTCCGAGACTATCCAGGTAAAATAAAGGTTAAATTTAAATGACAGATAAAAAGCAACACCTAAAAAAAACAATCTCTTCTAAGCTACTTCAGATAAAATCTTATCACACAGGAAACTGTGGCTGCATGTACAGCACATCGATGTGGAAGTCTTTGACATTAAAAAGTTTGGGAACCCCTGATCCAGACCATAATCCACATGGTGATAGCGGTCGCCGGCTGTAATCTACTTTATACTTGTGAGAAATACAGTCCTCATCCCTCTGGTGTGAAACCCCTCTGCTGAGAAGTGGCTGCAGGGATGAATAATCTGCATCGTCCTCACCGTCCACAGAGTGGTTCTTCATTCATAATTTACACTCCCACCCCCCCATCCCATTACATCTGATGAAAGCCACTGACCTGAAAATACAGAGCGAATGAGCTCCTTCAAGTACGGCGTTAACTTTGTCTGCGTCTGTCCTACACGTTGCCAGCAAACATCAATAAATGAGTCTAATGTCAACACCGGGATCTGATGTCGTTTCTGGTCGTCCACGTGGGAATATGACACCCACCAGGTTTACACACACGGACGTCTCGTATTTGAATGAAGCAACATCACCTCAGATATAATGCACATTTATAGTGCGTATTAAAGGGATCTAATTGGATGTTTTACGCCAAGATGCACAATTATTAAACTCAGAGATGTGATCAAATGTTTTAATAATGCAGCAAATTTAGACTAAAGACCATGTGTGAGGCTGTTTTATAAGTGAGAGGACCAGGGCCGGCTTAAGGCATGAGCTGTATAGGCGATCGCCTATAAAAAAAATGTCGGTGGGCGCCTTTCCTCATTTTCTGCATTGATGTAACAAATTAACAAACAAATAAACAAATAAATAAATAAACAAATCAATAAATAAATAAATAAATA
>CAKALG010009812.1:0-11024 GCA_916700815.1 Helicolenus hilgendorfi
GCTGCTGGGGTCTGCTGCTGCTGGCCACGAGGAGCTGTTCAGGTGAGACCCATTTATAACCATTGTATACAACTTTTTCTCAAAAAACTGGTCCCAAAATCAGCTTCAACTCCTAAAAAGCCCGGGTGGTGGGATACTACTACAGCCTCCCGCGGCTCTCATCTTCATCATCCTTCTTCTTCTTCTTCTTCTTCCTCCCTCTTCACCCAGCTGTTGTGGATCATCAACTCCGGTATAGTCTCTCCTCTTCCTCACTCTGGTGGTCGCCTCCTCGGTGTCACTTTGTGCCATTCACTTTGTCGGCTACGCATGTGTGTGTGACATGAAGCTGCAACTTCAAACCTCTCCCAGCATGTGATCAGACTAGTCCAGAGAGGAGCGCGTTTTATTTTATTTGTGGGAGGAGAGAAACAGTGTCGCCTGGTGGAGGAGAGGAGGAACTGCAGGTTGATGAAGCGTCCTACTTCTTCTCTCTTCCCTTCATTCATGGCTCTCTGCGGTCGCTTTGCTTTATCTCAGTAAGCCCCATTCATTCTCATTTGGAGGGATCATTCATGTTTTATCTCCTTCAGAAAAAAAAAGTCTTTTACATACAAGACAACAATGCTTATTTTAATGAATGCATGCTGGTTGATTGAAGGTGATTCTGTCTTGGTGAAGAAACTTTGTCTTTTGCCCACACATTATTGCATTATTGCCAAAAAATAAATATAATTTAACACTGAATTTATATTACTGGCGTCACTGACCCTCCCACCGATGCACACTTCTAATTACTGAAATAATACTGTTTGGTTTGAGCATCATCCCTGACAATAGATGGAGTTTCTATACAAAGAATGGCCGTTATGCTATTGTTAGTTAATGAGGAGGGAGGGATCATTCATGTTTTATATCCTTCAGAAAAAAGTCCATAACAGTCCATTATTTTAATGGATGCATGCTGGTTGATTGAAGGTGATTCTGTCTTTTAAATCATCCAGATTTCATTCACAGATTGGTGAAGAAACTTTGCCCTTTGCCCACACATTATGGCATTATTGCAAAATAGATATAATTTAACACTGAATTTATATCACTAGCGTCCTACTTCTTCTCTCTCTTCTTCATTCATGGCTCTCTGCAGTCACTTTGCTTTGCCTTATCTCAGCAAGCCCCATTCATTTTCATTTAGAGGGATCATTCATGTTTTTATCTCCTTCAGAAAAAAAAGTCTATAACAAGACAACAAGAAACTTGCTTATTTTAAAGGTCCCATATTGTAAAAAAAAAAAGACATATTCATAGCTTTTGTATTATAAAGCAGGTTTAAGTTCTTTATAAATACTGTGAAAGTATCGAAACGCTTAATCCAGGGAGAAATACACACAGCCTGTATTCAGAAACTGAGCTTTTGAAACAAGCCGTCAGGATTTCTGTCCATTTGTGATGTCACGAATTTACAATATTTAGACCATTTCAAATTTTTAAACATAAACATTCTAAATGGGTCCCAGTTTATTTCCCGTTGAAGTGTATGTGAATGACAACAGCTGACAGGACGTAAACATGGACCCAAGCTGTCGCCTAGCAACGCAATTCTGTTTCAATTCCGTTGCAATTCTATTGAAATGCACTAAAATGGAGTGTTTCGGACAGAAGGTAAATACAGTTATATTCAAACAGACAGCATGAGGAAAATAAAGTTGTTTTTAAACATTAAAGCATGTAAACATGTTCTAGTAGAAACCCAAAATACAAGTATGAACCTGAAAATGAGCACGATATGGGACCTTTAATGGATGCATGCTGGTTGATTGAAGGTGATTCTGTCTTTTAAATCATCCAGATTTAATTCACAGATTGGTGAAGAAACTTTGCCTTTTTGCCCACACATTATGGCATTATTGCACAAATAGATATAATTTAACACTGCATTTATATTACTGGCGTCACTGACCCTCCCACCGATGCACACTTTCTAATTACTGAAACACTAATAACACTGTTTGGTTTGAGCATCATCCCTGACAATAGATGGAATTTCTATACAAAGAATGGCCATTATGCTATTGTTAGTTAATGAGGAGGGAGGGATCATTCATGTTTTATCTCCTTCAGAAAAAAAAAGTCTATTACATATAAGACAAGAATGCTTATTTGAATGAATGCATGCTGGTTGATTGAAGGTGATTCTGTCTTTTAAATCATCCAGATTTAATTCACAGATTGAAGAAACGTTGCCTTTTTGCCCACACATTATGGCATTATTGCACAAATAGATATAATTTAACACTGAATTTATATCACTGGCATCACTGACCCTCCCACCGATGCACACTTTCTAATTACTGAAACACTAATAACACTGTTTGGTTTGAGCATCATCCCTGACAATAGATGGAATTTCTATACAAAGAATGGCCATTATGCTATTGTTAGTTAATGAGGAGGGAGGGATCATTCATGTTTTATCTCCTTCAGAAAAAAAAAGTCTATTACATATAAGACAAGAATGCTTATTTGAATGAATGCATGCTGGTTGATTGAAGGTGATTCTGTCTTTTAAATCATCCAGATTTAATTCACAGATTGAAGAAACGTTGCCTTTTTGCCCACACATTATGGCATTATTGCACAAATAGATATAATTTAACACTGAATTTATATCACTGGCATCACTGACCCTCCCACCGATGCACACTTTCTAATTACTGAAACACTAATAACACTGTTTGGTTTGAGCATCATCCCTGACAATAGATGGAATTTCTATACAAAGAATGGCCATTATGCTATTGTTAGTTAATGAGGAGGGAGGGATCATTCATGTTTTATCTCCTTCAGAAAAAAAAAGTCTATTACATATAAGACAAGAATGCTTATTTGAATGAATGCATGCTGGTTGATTGAAGGTGATTCTGTCTTTTAAATCATCCAGATTTAATTCACAGATTGAAGAAACGTTGCCTTTTTGCCCACACATTATGGCATTATTGCACAAATAGATATAATTTAACACTGAATTTATATCACTGGCATCACTGACCCTCCCACCGATGCACACTTTCTAATTACTGAAACACTAATAACACTGTTTGGTTTGAGCATCATCCCTGACAATAGATGGAATTTCTATACAAAGAATGGCCATTATGCTATTGTTAGTTAATGAGGAGGGAGGGATCATTCATGTTTTATCTCCTTCAGAAAAAAAAAGTCTATTACATATAAGACAAGAATGCTTATTTGAATGAATGCATGCTGGTTGATTGAAGGTGATTCTGTCTTTTAAATCATCCAGATTTAATTCACAGATTGAAGAAACGTTGCCTTTTTGCCCACACATTATGGCATTATTGCACAAATAGATATAATTTAACACTGAATTTATATCACTGGCATCACTGACCCTCCCACCGATGCACACTTTCTAATTACTGAAACACTAATAACACTGTTTAGTTTGAGCATCATCCCTGACAATAGATGGAATTTCTATACAAAGTATGGCCATTATGCTATTGTTAGTTAATGATGTTCACAATAAATGGGTCACCCACCCCCACCCTCACACACACAAACATCTGCAGCCCATTCATGAGCTGTCACATAACATGACAGTTTGTCATAATAAAATGGGTTTATTTTAACCTGCAAATTTGAGGGTACTGCAAATAAGGAGGACGGTCTGCAGGACAGATAATAATGCACTATACTCATTTTTAACACCCTCTTCTGCACTATATTCACTTTTTGTAATAGTCCTGTATGACAGCTGTTACCCTGCATTATATTCAGTTTTAACAGTTTTCTTCATCTCCTTGTATTTTTATATCTGGTATATTTTTTTGTACTTTGTACTTTGCACTACTAGCTTTTCTACTGCCTTTTTACTAACATGTTTTGCACTATGGAACTGTGATGCTGGAAACTTGAATTTCCCTCAGGATTAATAAAGTTTCTATCTATCTATCTATCTATCTATCTATCTATCTATCTATCTATCTATCTAATATATCGTGTTTGAGAGAGACTATAGACTGCCTGTGTGTCTACTAGCCTATGTGACACAGCACCAGCCCACCACCCCCGTCATACGATTATTTGAGTAAGTTTTAGAAGTCTAAAAATGAAGTATTATTGAGAAGGGGGGACAGTAGCTCCAAAGCAGGGACTTGGCTCACGGGAACTGGAGGGTGGACGGTGCCGAGGTGCCCTTGAGCAAGAATGCTTGGAGCGCCTGACACTCTGGCATCTCTCCACAACTAATGCATGTGCGTGTGTGTGTGTAATGAAAATAACAACAGAGTGAAAAAAAATGAAATTCCCCAGGAGGGATTAATAAAGTAGGCCTACATCTTGAAATTCACAAGAAAAAAAGGAAGGATGAGAGAAACGTCTGAAAAAATAAATGTTGTGTAGCAATTATTTTTCTGCTTTCCTATCCTGCTATTTCTCTTCACTCGTCCCTGATCGATTTTTGCTCTAATTTACTCAGCCTACATACGTGTGGGTTTTGTGAAAACATGATGCAAACCTTGTTCCAGTTTGTCTCAGTTCATGATACTGACAGGGCACCCGATTCGACTGTTATCAGGCCATTAAATAGGTGTAATCAGTCGCTAAAAGCACCATAGATGTGGGTCAATAGGGGCCTACTATGCCTACTTTGTTGTCAAAGTGAAAGTGAAACTCAAAAGCAACATGTTCTAACATGTAAAACTGAATAAAATGTCACGTTTTGAACACAAACAAAAAGGCTTCTTTACGTTTAACAGTTAGGTTTAGGGAAAAACATTGTGTTTTGGGTTATATGAACACAAAGACAACTACACATTGGATGCAAACTACGGCCAGGGAAAACCCTGTTTTTTGTGTCCCATCCATCATCCCATATGGAGTTTCAAAATCTGTGTAATCGCTGTTGTGTTCTTTTATACCTTCTTTCGGTGATCTACCATGTGAATAGATGATAAAACCTGCTAGTGTGTGTAGTAAGTCCCTATCGACCCACATCTATGGGGCTTATAGCGACTGATAACGCCTATTTAAGCCTGATAACAGACCCACTAGTCACCGACAGTCACGGATAAATTGTAGATGACTCTCTCCTTTAAGCCCATTTACAACAGTCATTACATTAACCTGCCTTATAGCCAATCAGGTTGTCGATATGTTTTGCTTTTGTCAATGCCAAATCAATGAATCACTCACTCTGTAGTTATGACATGAAGGTAAACAAATTGTAAAGTCTTGTTATTCAAGATGTTCATTCCAATAAGGGTTGTTGATATGTGTTGTCCGTGTCCTCGACTGTCACTGAAAACAGCCTTGTTACATTCTTCACCAAGACGTCAACAGCTGTTAAAGCTAAGCGAGACTTGTTGTTTGTGAAAAACTCTGACCTGTTTGTCTTCACAAAATCAAATCTTTAAATAAAGTAAGGATGTCAAAGTTAACGCGATAATAACATGTTAACGTAAATTCGTTTTAACGCCACTAATTTCTTTAACGCATTAATGCAACTTGCAATTTTTAGGTTGTAGTGAGCTCAGTTTTAAGGCTAAAGTGAAGATACTGATACAGACACGATGTTATACTAGCTTGTCGTGAAGGAGGATAAATAACGCTCCAAACTGATGCTAAATTTTGGCGATGAAAAACTGGCATGGCCATTTTCAAAAGGGTCTCTTGACCTCTGACCTCAAGATATTTGAATGAAAATGGGTTGTAAGGGAACCCACGAGGCTCCCTTTTACAGACATGATGCATTATGATTTGAGCACATTTTTTATGCTAAATGCAGAACTTGTGAGAGTTTCTGGACAATATTGGTCATTGTTTTATGTTAATTGATTTCCAATAATAAATATATACATTCATTTGTATAAAACAAGCATATTTGCCCATGCCCATGTTGATAAGAGTATTAAATACTTGAAAAATCTCCCTTTAAGGTACATTTTGAACAGATGAAAAATGTGTGATTAATTTGCGATTAGATGCGATTAACTGTTTTAGTCGATGCTCGTATATGAATGCTTCTGTCATCACAACATTGACAGCTCATTTTCTCAGAAACCATGAGGACACTTCGAGATGGAGCTGTCATTATTGCAACTTTGGAATCTCTCTTTTGAAGTCATTCAGCTCTCTCTCATCACTTGTGCTTGTTTTAGTTGCAGCATAATACAGTGATCAGCCCTGACTTTGCCTTTTATTCTCTCATCTTTTATGCCTTTTCCAACCCTTACAACATCGTTACTACAATTAGCCATAATAATCCTGAGCTGCCTTTTTAACTTCCTTTATCCTCCTGCTTATTGCCTTGTGTCATATAATTTTAAAATACGAAGAGCTCATTATTATAAATATTTGTGAATTGCACTGATGTAAAATATGATCATTACATCCATTCACATTCTCCGTTCATCTCTGCGTCTGTGGTCAGCCCATTCTCCTCACTGAACTGCTCTGGAAGCAGTCATTGTTCGGCACACGGTGTAATCTTTAGTGCATTGAAAAAACACATTACAGAAAGTTAGAGGGAGGAAAAAAAAACAACATGAAGGAGAGATTTTGAATAATTACAGCAGTTAGTGAGACAGTACAGCAGACAGTAAAAGCAGACTGGGAGAGAGAGGACAGGAGGAAAGGAGAGACTGAATCTCTGTGTGTCATTTGCTGATGTTCAATCATTTCCATTTGGCTTGAAGATAAAAGGAGCTTTAGCAGCATCAGCAGAACAAGTGGAACATTTTCAAATACTTCATCAGAGCTGCAAATACTGAAATAAATTGACTGTTATTCAACATCTACAGTTTTTGGTGAAAATGTTGCTCTTTTTTTTTTACTGGAAATTAACAGGATATGAGTATTTTATGTTTTACATAATTAGCATGGAAATGTTAAATTGCTGCAATTAAACCCAGTCTCATCCACTATAAGTACGGGAGTCTTCAGCCACCCTTGAGTCATGAATACTGTGGGGAGAGACTCCTTATCATGTCACAATCTCATTAAACAAACATCTTACAATTACGGCTTCACACATTATTTTCTTTTAAACATTTTTCAAAAGAGGATAAAACCTTATTTGGAAATGTGGAAACAGCATGTAAGCTTAAGGGAAGGGCTGCCGCTTAGGAAGTCAGGTGACGAAGCATAAAGAGCAAGAAAGTCCATGTAGGGAGGAAGTTGGAGTGAACGGTTGGTTGAAACAATCAGAAGACTTTCACCCAGCAGGAGACCGCTGTTTGTGTCCCGTGTGAAACCAAAGTTCAACTTATTTTATCTTTTGTTACATAACTTACACACTAAACTAACTTCACCTACGTAAGTTATTTAACAAGTTATTTATTATTATTATTATTACATAATTATTTAACGTAGCAAAGTTACTTATTTCAACACAAACCACAATCTTTTCCTAAACATAACCAAGTAGTTTTGTTGCCTAAACAACAGGTTATTGTTTGCGGCATCTGGCCCTCAGTGTTTGTACCACATTGTTGAAAGGAGAAGGTCTAGCTAGCGTTAGCTGTCTCTTTTTCACTAGAAGCTATTCTTAGTGCTCGCCCACACAGATATTTCAACAATCAAATTGCAGTAGCCTACCGACCTTATGAGTCACTACATGAACAATATCTCACATTCCCTGGAAAACACTACCTTAGGGGCTTTATCACAGTAAAAAAAAAATACAATTTCCTTTGGTTAATTGGTAAATTTTGACCATATAAGCAAGTGCACAAGTTAAACCAAAAAAGGATTCAGATTAATTTGTTATTGTCCTCTATAGAGGACATTTGTTTTCACAGTCTGTACACAGAAATAATATTCAAAACAAGGAATAGACAAAACAAGAACATAACAACAACAACAAAAGTCTATTACAGTGTGCTCAGGCTATTAAAAGCAGTTATGGCTGATGGCACAAAACTCCCCCTAAAGCGTGTTGTATTTGCAGATTGGTCGTCCGTATCTGGAGGGTGAAGCATGGGTTGAGGGGGTATATACTGATATAGTCTACTGATACAGTATATACTGATTTCCGAGCAAAATGTTTTGACTTTAATCATGCACGCCCAAATATTTCTTCCTGTAAATCAGTAGCTGCTTGCTGAGAGTTCCTGTATCAATCCTGCTTCCCTGCTGCGCCTTTATAAGCATCCAGAGCAATGAGACTTTTATCTAATGGATAATTGAAGCGGTTTATAAATCAGTCATTTCCACGGTAGAGAAGCAAGTGAAGAGCATGTAACCCATCCCGAGACAAGTAATGAACAGGCTTCTGAGAGAGAGACATATCTGCGGGGGATACTTTGTTCTGTTTTGACTCTCATGCTTTTAGGAAAGCATACTACTGCTGCTACAAGGGTTCACTTTTACTAAAATGCTCTTAAAGAGTCAACAGGATAATGCTCTCACACAGGACGCACCTATGAACTCTTGTTTTATGCCACATTATCATTTCTTCTTCTTTAGACAGCCCGTTCACGAGAAAAGGCGTATGAATGACACGATAGTGCGCAAGGCATTTAGCGTGCAAGAAGAATGCCTTTCTCGCGGTTGGCGTGTCATTTGTACACCATCTAGTCTATACTGACTGCAATGTTGATGCTTGCTCAGAGCTAACGACGTAGAATAAGAAGCGAGAAAGGCCGTTCATGGTGGTCATGGTTCAACAAAAGCCCTATTTCCACCGCAGGAACTTTCCCCCGTAACTGAGAATGTTTTGAGGAACTCATTGCGTTTTGACCGCAGGGACTAGGGTCTAAATTAAGTTCCGGGGACATTTTATGGGGCCTTTTTACCTCCCAGTGGTCGGGAGGGAAGTACTTTCCGAAAGTACCGGAACTTTTGGAGTGAAGTTTGTAGGAATGACTGTCGCTGATTGGTTAAACACGTACAGCATTGCTGCTTCAACGGCTCTAACTCGTGTACTGCTTCATTTATAAAACAAGGAAGTCTAGTCTAGTATCGCTAATTTTACGACAAGGAGAGAGCATGTTTCTTTGTTTGGTAACTAACAGTTACATTGAAAGTAAAGTTAGGTTCTGCTGTCTTTTAGTTCCTTGAAAAGTAGTTCTTCGGACTAAAAGTCCCAGAAACTACCCAGGAGTTGACCAGAAGACTGGTGTTCAAACCAGTGGTTTATTTTGTTAGTTACATTAGTGACGTTTGTGATGTGTTTTTTTGTACTTGTTACGTTGTTTCCGTTATTTATTTACTTATTTAAAACCCAACCATGACGTTTTTCCTAAACCTAACTAAGTGGTTTTGCTGCCTAAATCTATTTGCGAACATTACCGTAGTTTTGTAGCATGGCGTACACATGACACACGAAAAAAGCCTAAAATGCATCCTCATGACACGCGGAATGTCCGTGTAATGTCGTGCTATTCATACGTCTTCCCGTGAGACCGGGTTGCTTTCGAATAACATAAAATATGAGACAGAAGTACTTTTTGTATTTCATGCCAGTTGAGCGCCTTTGAATTTAATTGAACTGACAAAGCAGAAAAAAAGATAAATGGTGCTATCTTCTAAAAAACACCTCCAAAGAAGAGTCTTCACTTCATTGTGTTATTTAAAGAGACAATTAAAAAGACAGCGAGAGATGGAGGGAAGAGATTTCGAGGAGCCTATACTGTGTGGTTCCATCAGGCCAAACAGAGAAACAGGTTCAAGAGAGCCGTTATGAGTTTCGTGGGGAAGGGTGAAAGTGGGAAAAGGAGAGTGGGAGAGAAGTGATGTGTGTGGGGGAGGGAAAGGGCAGATGCACCCGTGATGAGGACAGGAGGGTGCGGAGAGGAAAACCCCCCCTACACACACACACACACACACACACACACTCCGGACTCTCATTTGAGAGAGCTGTCAGCAAAATGAAGGAGAGGAGACAGAAGTAATGTAATGAGTGCGGTCTCGACACAGCCCCGGCATGTCTCTGCTGCTTCACTGGTCATCACTACATCCCACAGAGAAACAAGAGTGTTTGCTTTTATCTCCCGTCTCTCCCTCCTCTTTCTCCTCCTCCTCCTCCTCCTCCTCCTCCGCCACTCGGCCCGTTGCCATGACAACAGCGGAGCTCCACCCAGGAAAGAGATGTTCATGCTGGTAGAAAGAGGATTATTGGGGTCAGTGGTCTCTGCGTGTGTGCGTCTCTCTCTCTCACGCACATGCACACGTTTTCTCATGGCACATGATTATGCACAAGCACACGCTAATACAGTAACTGGTTCACTTTAACATGAATGGAGCCAGACAATTAGTTTTTTGTTTTTGTTGTAGTTGTTAATTTAATGGATTCCCTCCCCCCCTAGGGAGTTGAATTGAAGAATACATTTCCCACTGATTGACGGTTATGGGTTCATATTTGTTTGGGATTGTTATTATCTAAAACCAATGATTGGGTTTCTCAGCTCCTTTAAAGGGCTACTCCACTGATTTACTCTTGAACTTTCATAAAGTTAGGGGATTTGCAAGAGACCGCTTATAAACAATGGAGGGTCAAACTAGAAGGAGAAGAGGCTGAGATATTCTGACTTTTAGTTAATAGACATTTTGGCTGTTGCCATCTTGGTTTTTGGCCATCTTCATCTTGGCTTTTTGCAACCAGAAGTGACACGAGAGGGTGGAGCTTAGTACAACCGAACACTGATTAAGACATTTTTAGGCGACCAAATTTTTTATATTAATTTTCATGAACTGAAAACACACTGTGAAAAGGTAAAAGTTGTAAGTTCTAAATGGGACCATAATTTACTAAATCTGCAACCTCACCATTAGAAGCCACCAGATCCTACACACTGCACCTTTAAGAGGTAGAGGATTTGTTCTCAGACCATACAAACACTCCATTCTTTTTTAAAAATTCTGAAAATTATAAAAAGTCGAGGAGATACATGGTTTCGATTGGACGGCAACTATGCATGACATCATTACCCAGAGATTTGCATGTCAATAAAATGTTTAAAAGTTTGAAAAAATGTTTACAAAATGAAGTCAAACTAGGCTCAACTGACTCAACTGGCTTT
>CAKALG010009812.1:11044-21963 GCA_916700815.1 Helicolenus hilgendorfi
GACCAAATTTTTTATATTAATTTTCATGAACTGAAAACACACTGTGAAAAGGTAAAAGTTGTAAGTTCTAAATGGGACCATAATTTACTAAATGAACATCATGCTGTATTGAAGAAGACCTGAAACAACAGATTGAGACCATAAAGTAAACTCATGTTTACAATTTTTACTGAGGTAATAAATCAAGTGAGAAGTAGGCTCATTTTCTCATTGACTTCTATACAATCAGACTTCTTTCTGCAACCAGAGGAGTCGCCCCCTGCTGGCTATTAGAGAGAATGCAAGTTTAAGGCACTTCAGCATTGGCTTTACTTTTCAGACCCCCGAGTTGCCCACTGATAATATATTACTGTTGGACCCTCCCTGTCTATTAAATGCCCACTTATTTCAAACTCTACACCTTGAGTTTAAAACACAGGCTTTCAGTTAAAAATTTGTGTTGCCAACTATTATCATTGGAAAGTAGCCGAGCCTGCTCCAAAAGTCACTTCATAATTTACGTATTATCACTGTTCTGGTGAAAACAATGTAAGCAAGTCAACTTTTCATTAAAAAAAAACTTCAGCTTTGTGACAATGCATTTTCAATCGTTTCAAATGGGGTTTAAATAGTTTACATAGCCCTCAGACTATTAATGAATTCAGAAAATGTGAGGAGGAAAAAAATGTGTATGTGTATGTGTGTTAGGATATATAGTCTTTTTTTTCTTCGCATATTGAAGCAACCTTTAAAAAAATTGAGTTGAGTTTTAGCGTTACTAAGAGTTACAGAGGTTCTAGTTAAGTATCCAGTTATCATTATGGATTTCATGTTTTTCGTCTGCTCACACGGATATATGCTGATAAAAATTTTAAATTAAATTTTGTTAGAATGTGTCATATTAAACAATGATAAATTAAATAACATTTTCGTATTTGAAAGTCCAGCCCCCACAGTGTCAGCTTAGAAAGACTCTGGCCCTTGGACAAATGTAGTTGATAATAGAATGAGCCATTTACTGTGTATCTACATAGGGAGTGGGTCCGCTTCACGGAGCTGACCACCATGTTCCTTCAGTAGCCCAGAACGGACAAACCAAAACACTGGCTCTAGATAAGGCCATTCGCGTTTTGACATTTTTGCATTAGCCACCATAATTCTCCTACAGACTTGGCACACGGGAGAAGTTTGAGTTGGTTGCAATCTGCAACCTCACCACTAGAAGCCGACAGATCCTACATACTGCACCTTTAAGAGGTAGAGGATTTGTTCTTAAACCATACAAACACTACATCCTTCTTTAAAAATTCTGAAAAATATAAAAAGTCGAGGAGATACATGGTTTCGATTGGACGGCAACTACCCATCATTACCCGGAGATTTGCATGTCAATAAAATGTTTAAAAGTTTGAAAAAATGTCAAAAGTCAAAGTAGGCTCAACTGACTCAACTGGCTTTATGATTAGCTATTATTATTATTATTATTATTACTTTTACGTCAGCCAAGCTATAGCACACTGAATAATTCTTGTAAGTCAATAATAGGAAAATAAGTAAATCAAGTTTAAAAAGATAAACAAGTTAAATAATTAAGCTATTTCAACTAAAACAGGTCAACAAGGAGATTAGTGTTTGGTCATTCGGAACACTGGTAGACACATTCACAGCTCATTGGTTGTCTGGCTGCTGCTCTCTCCAGCTCACTGAACATTTCAATTCACTAAGAAATGTGAAGAACTGGAACTTGTAAAAACATTGCTAAAGGGCGTTAAAAGTTGTCAAATATGAAATGACTAAGTTGGCAAAATAGTCTCCAAGCCCAAGCCGATGACTCCCCTCATCATTGCACTATGGCATCATCTGAGTTATTTTCTCAGACTTGACAGAACTCCTCTAAAACCACAGAAGACAGTACTCATCATGATGAATAAACTGATCTTCATGTGAAGATAAATTCCACTTTTTCTCCATTTTATGCCTTTTTTGCACCATTGTTCTTTCTTTTAAACATGTGCCCACAGTCCTCCTGGTAATACCATTATTGTTACATTTCAGATGGAATATAGTCATTATTCTAGCAACATGGCTCGTTGGGTACATTATTGCCAACAAACACAGCTGTGCTAAAATGGTCCCTCCACAATGAAACATGTCAACACGATATTTGAAGCAGCTCAAATTGACATGACAGGAGTTTTTCCACCTGCTGCTTTTGTTGTGACCAGATGTGTGTTTTCCTGCAGCATCCCAGGGTTTCTCCCTGCCTGCATTGTGTGAGGGGAATAATGTCGGGGCAGACAGCTGTGGTGGGTCGATGTTAATATCAGTTCAGAGACTCTTTGTATAGACCTTTTCATTGCCATTCTGTTATAGGACAACAGCCTTGGTCCAAGCTGACTTCCTGTCAGCTACTGTATTAAATGGGTCGCGTTCACCACGACTCTGCTCCATGTCACGCTTTAAGACGTGTTTGTTGACGTTGTGAGAAATGGAGGAGGCCTTGGAAGTTGATTTAAATTAATATATATATTGTAATTTTAGTTGTATATTGTTTTTCTTTGTAATTTTAGAATATGTCTGAGGAAAATGTTGATATTCCCAACGGCCTCTTTTTTTCCTCTGTCGTTATGCCTTTGCATTTACTGCATTACGTTACCCGCTTGCTAAATTGTTAGCCTCTGTAGCTTCTAGACACCGACAGTAACGTTAATATCGCTGTTGCTTAGCAGTGGTGTTCTCATGACTTCCCACGTTGTAAACACGAGCTCACAAGTTTAATTTGAAGGCGCCACAACAAACATTGCAAGAGGAAACACAAAAGGCCCCATTTAGACTGTTAATGATGTAAGGTCTGTAGATAAGGGGGCTCTCGGCATAATTCTCATGAATGACTGGGCAGATGTTTCTCTTCAGACAGACTTCTGTGTAGACATGTTTAAACAACACGTTAGCTTCTTGTTAATCGCCATCTGCGTTTCTCTCAGACTCTTCTGTTTGATTTGACTTGATATTTGAGGTATTTAATATTTGCTCTTTGTCTGAGGAACCTCAACTTGCAGTCATAAACAGTCTTGTTCACACATTCTGTGCAAACAGCAACTCATAGTTTGAGGTGTGATCGGTGAAAAACTAATCTTGCTGTCAAAAACTCTGGATTACACTGACTGTTTTAACTTTCTGCAAGAAGTTTTGTGAAGTATGTGAATGGCGTACATACAAAAAGGTATATGCACCTTTCCCTTACTAAAACAAAGTTTATTCAAGTGTGCTATTAGTACACTTCTTTTAAACTTAAAATAAGAGTATACTTTCAATTCACCTTTTATGTACTACATGTACTGTAGTAGCGACATACTTAACAAAATGATATATACGTATGCTTAGCTCATACTGATGAGTATATAGTAAAGTCTGAGTATACTTGGCTCATACTGACAAGTATACAGAAAAGTGTAAGTATACTTGGCTCATATTGACAAGTATACAGAAAAGTGTAAGTATACTTGGCTCATACTGACAAGTACACATTAAAGTCTAGGTATACTTGGCTCATACTGACAAGTACACATTAAAGTCTAAGTATACTTGGCTTATACTGACAAGTATACAGTAAAGTCTAAGTATACTTGGGTTATAGGCCTACTTGTACTTAATATTTAAGTCTTATACGCCTGTAGTTATGCTTACTTTTTGATAGAGTAGCCTATTAAAGTGTGAGGGCAGAAGACAGAGTATTGTCACTGGTAGACAGAGCAGTGTGGGGGAAGTTTGAGTTTACGTCATGTGATCACTGTGCAGGTTTTCATACCAACTGATCCATGAATCGGCTTATTTGGCTGATTTGTGTTCCTTCATTCATCCAGAAGGATCCACTGAGTGAAATCATTTGATGAGACTCTAGAGTACTTGTCTCTCATCGGGTTGCTCGGCTGATTTTGGGCTCTCAGAACCATCCCATCCGCCTCCAGCTTTTATGAGTTGTCATATGCAGCCATCTTGTGGTTTTAATCCAGCATTACAGACTCGCAGTTTCCCAAGTGAAAGCTAATAACCACGACTCCTGAAGCAGAACACCTCGAGTCCCACAGTTCTGATTCCATAGTATGAATAATGCATTAATAGGTATGAAAATCCTAATTTATTTAATGGAAGAACATCTGGTGCCATTTCCAGAGTTAATTGGATCCACCAAGCATGAGATTAAGCAGCACATGAGTGGTTGCAAAGTGATTTGAATACCAACCACTGCTGGAGTCTGGATTCTTCTCCACATTATACCTCTCAGATTGTGGAGCTGTTTCAGTCCACATGTGAAAACATGTTTTTTTTTTCATTCTGCCACCCAACTGAGAAGGAATAGTCCATTCCCACTAGCTGTCTCTCTTAGCAACAGTCTCTTAGACCCAAGAGCTAATCGTTTCTAAATCAAGGAATGTCATCTGATGCTTAAAGAAGCAGCTCAGTGTTATGACACCACTTACTGACAATTACGGAGCACATTTTCTGCTTGAACCTAAGTGGTGAGATGCTTTTCTTATGACTTATGCTCAATTAGACTTCACCTAATTAAATATACTGGAGGGTAAATAAATGTGAAGCCAAGATGTGTTAAGATGTACGTCCAAATGTCGGGGGAAACACAAAGGTTGCAAGTGTTCTGCTATTAAAACTTATGAAAATGTAACAAGATATTGGTTTGGTCAAAGTGAACATACCTGACCAATGTGCAATGGGGACTGGGTTGATTAGATGAGAAATGAGGAAACCAGAGGGATTAAAACAGCATGACCTTTCAACGTGGTACCACTTTCTAATGATGCAGGCTTTATAAAAGCATTTACATAATTTATGGCTTTGTTTTTTGGTTAATAAGTCATTTATTAAAGCTTTATAGATCAGTAAGCGTGAGCAAAGACAACTTTAGGGTTACCACGTTGGGAAAACTTCATTTGCCTCCTGTTTATCCTCCTGCTGCATGAGTTGCTTTGTATTTTCAACTAGCTCTTAATTTCATTAAGAATACCCAAATGTATTAGGAAGCATTAAATGAGAAGATTTATACTACAGTAGTCTTGTTAATTTAGCTTATGATGCAGACTGGAAACAGGGGAAACAGCTAGCCTGGATCCGTCCAAAGGTAGAAAATCTGCCTACCAGCACCTCTAAAGCGCTAAAATCTAAATTAACATGTTATTAGGGTTCAAGCCCTGAAGGGGCCTAACGATAATGATAATAATTGTAATGGTCCTTTAAAAGGGAATTTCAGTAGGTAAAAAGGACTGAGTGGTCTATAGTCTGTCAGATATAATCCTCATGAATGAAATCAAACCATTCTGAGACCTAAAAAACATTTCAGTCACCAGGAAGGAGCTGCAATCAATTTTTGGCAGGTGAAAACTGTATTTTATGGGTTGTATTGCTGTTGTGTTTGAATTCAAAATTGATATTGATTAATTAATATTCAGGGATCTTGCTCCCGGATTAAACAAAGCAGTGATTTTTAGAAATCAAATTCCTCTAGTTACTCGAGGAATTGTTTCAGCCCTACTCAAGACCACCTTTTCAAGTGGACCCGGGCACAGGTCAACGGACTGTGCACGAGTAAGGTACACAGCATTCACACTAATCAAACAAACTGGTCTTTGAGGTCAAGTGTACTCAGATGCGGGCCCGGGTCCCTGATGTGAAAACCTCCTTAGGATATTTCCCAAAATGTTAAAGTGTTTCTTTAAATATTACAACTGCAGGCTTGGCAGATTATCAGAGACTGAGAAATAAATGACACTTTATTAATGACTTACTAAGATTTTTACCTGCAGATTAAAGGGTTATTATAAAGTAAGTAAGTCAGTAATCCATCAAGCCACCACTGTATGTGTGCAATTTGAAAATGTCTAACTGCGATATCCTCCAGTGGCACTATCACAAATGACAGCAGAACTGCTATTTTAATTATGTGAGTTTAATATAATCACATGAGAGAGTACTCTGTTCATTAGCGAGATCATCCTGATGAAAAGACGCAGCAAGTTCTGCTGGACAAGGAAACGCATACATGCATTTTTTCACCACCGGACAACCCAAAAGTTGTTGAATGCCATTTAAGCATTGATAAATTAGTCAAAACCATTATAAAAGCCACTAGTTACTTACCAGTGTGTCTTATTATATCAAATATATCTCATTATAAAGTGGTACTGAGATTTTATTCAGTATTTTAGTCATGTTGGTCATATGATTTTGACAATAGTCAGCCGAAAACAGCAGATGAGGAGTGACTCTGCGGTCCTGACTGAAGGTCAAAAGGTCACCTTCCACTGCCAAGCCCAGGAGGAAGAACAGCCAGTCGCAGTGCAGAGAGCCAAACAGAGAGAAGACACAGAGCTCAGACTGGGTGGTGGAGCATCAGGCCTTGAGGTAGCAAGGTCGTGTTAGTTTATCACCCTTGTGTGAGACAACCAGGGTTTATTGATACAAGCAGCCGCAGGGAGTCAGAGGAGGGAGGTGACACGGAGCTGCCAGACTAGAAGATGGCCTGGAGAGTTTCCCCTTCTGAAGCTTTGACATTGTTTAAATCATCTTATTCCACACTGACAGTATTATACAGTAAGTATTCAGTCCCCTCTCTAAAATCCTTTAAAGGGGACATTTCATGGCAAACTCACTTTGTCAGTGCTTGTGCTCGTACATTTGGGTATCTGGAGTGCCTACAAACCCACAAACTACGAAATAAGACAACCCTGTCAGTTTTTTTGTGCATCGATACTGACTTGCTCGTCATATGCAATGCCGTTTTGTACTACCCGTATATATATATAACATTAACTGATTAAACTAAGAGACATTCAATATTGTCGTGCAGATGTTAACAACTTAAAAGTCACATTGTATATAGGATGAAATGTCTAGTCTAGAAAACAGTAGACGTGTTCATTTGATTGTAAAGTATTGTGTTTATTTATAGGGACTGTTGCAAAAACCAAGCACCTCATCAACATCAGAGTTAAAAACAAGAAGATGTTTATTTAAAAAAAGAAAAGAAATGCCACCAAAAAAGTATGGGAGTAAGTTTTGTTTTTATTTTTAATTTCTCTCTATATTGCATATTATTTTCATTCTTAATACGGTGAAAAAAAAAACCTTTGCAGATCCCCTAGAATATATCTTTGCACATTTTCGCCAAAAGTTTTAATTTTTAACAGATACATTTTACATATTTTTTTTAAATAGTAGGCCATTAATATTTGTAAAGAATTTTTTTCTATTAATATGTATTTTTCTGGTTTATGCACCAAAACACCAAAGCAAATTACTTGTATGTGAAAACCTACTTGGCAATAAACCAGATTCAGATTTTTCTCCATATGGCTTAAGGCCTATTTTATGTGGAGCTATACTTCACTTCACTCTTACTTATGTAGCTTAATATTAGTTTTGTGTATAAGTTGCTGTTTGATACGAAATCACGGTTATGAAAAGTTATGTTTCCGTCGGAGAGAGGGAAGTTCGTCCCAGAGCTTGCCGCTGTATTTACACCCTGCACCTTAAAAACGGCTGCTTCATTCAGCTGTGAGTGTGATTACAAACGGAGTTCACTCCGTCACAGAGTGGGAGTGGGGAGTGTCTGCTTTGAGAAAGGACCAAGGTATATTCAGACAGACAGCATGAGAAAAATAATGTTATTTTTTACATTATAACATGTTCTGGCAGTAGCCCAAATATGAACCTGGAAATGAGCATGATATGTCCCCTTTAAATATTTTTTTTCCCCGTAATGACAAAGCAAAAACTGGGCCACTCAAATACATTCACAGAGTTGTCCCTAAGCCACTCCTGCTTTGAGTTTAGGATCATTGTCCTGTTGGAAGGTGAACCTTTGGCCCAGTCTGACATCCTGATCACTATCTCTGTACTTTGCTCCATTCAGCTTTCCCTCAACCCTGCCCAGTCCTCCAGTCCCTGCCACTGAAAAACAGTCCCACAGCACGAGGCTGCCACCACCATGCTTCACAGTTGGGATGGTACAAGCCTTTTTCACAGAAGACATTTAGACTTGTCACAGTAGGAAAAGCACAGGTGTAACTAATGAAAATTATGAGGCTGAATTTCATTTAGCTGCTTTATTTCAGGGTCCTGGTATCGTGCATGCTGACTCACTGTCACTCTCAATGGGACACTTGTATAGCACAGAGCCATTGGTAGTGTTATTAGTAACACCTGTGCTTCTCCTACTATGACAAGTCAACATGTCTGCTGAGAGAAAGGCTTATTGACTGTGCAGGTGATGACTCTGGTTTCCTCCAGACATGATGCTTAGAAATTAGGCCAAACAGTTCAATCTTTAAGTTTCATCAGACCAGACAATCTGTTTTTTCTCACAGATCTGTGCCTCGACACAATCCAGTCTCTGAGCTCTGCAGGCAGTTCCTTCTACCTCACGGTTTGGTCTTTGGAGACATCATTAGACAGGTGTGTGCCTTTCCAAATCATGTCCAATCAGTTGAATTGACCACAGGTGGACTCCAATCAAGGTGTAGAGGCATCTCAAAGATGATCAGGAGAAATGGGAAGCACCTGGGCTGAACATCAAGTGTTGTAGCAAAGGGTCAATGTGATATTTCAGGTTTCTCTTTTTAAATACACTTGCAAAAATGTCTAAAATCCTGTTTTTGCTTTGTCATTATGGGGGCATTCAGTGTAGACTGAATTAATTTAAAGTATTTTAGCATAACCCTGTAACAAAATGTGAAAAAAGTGAAGGGTCTGAATAGTTTGTGAATGCATTGTATATACTCTGGATCAGCTTGTTACAAAGCTTCATCGAAGCTTCACAATCTTAACACGGAGTGAAATATTCAAAACCAAGACTCTGTGTATTTTATTGCTGCAGCTTTCCATCAAATCGAAATATTCTAGATATTACTATTTTATACATATTGCGCTCAAAATTCAGCCTGACATATTTTGTATCTGCAAAAACTTTGGGATCTCCACAAGATGAAATAAAAAAGTTTTGTTTGGCTGCATGCCATGAGTTTTTAATGACCGACCAATCGGTTGGCTGCTGCTTGCTAAGAAGGAAAACACAGTTGTGTCACTCTGATAAAAAACAATTGCGTTAGGGTACTTTGTATAAGATTTAAAAAGTGTAATTCATCACATATATTGCACTAGATTGTTGGGCTGCAACCACAGACTGTATATAAGAAGTGGACGTAGCCACCATGACGTCACCCATTGGTTTTTGGACTGCAATTTTGAAGCCTCCATTTCGGCATTTTGGCCGTCGCCTTCTTGGTCTTTTTCAACCAGAAGTGACACGACAGCGTGGAGCTAAGTACAACTGAACGTTGAATAAGACATTTCTAGGCGACCAAAACGGTTATGATTAACTTTCATGAACATGAACCACGCCCTAAAGCATACCCTGCTTTATGCTCTATTTGACTCTAAATGGGAAAATAATTTACTAAATGAACATCATGCTGTATTGAAGAAGACTTGAAATTAGTGATTGAGACCATAAACTCATGCTTACAATGTTTACTGAGGTAATAAAACAAGTGAGAAGTAGGATCATTTTCTCATAGACTTCTATACAATCAGACTTCTTTTTGCAACCAGAGGAGTCACCCCCTGCTGGCTATTAGAGAGAATGCAAGTTGAAGGCACTTCAGCATTGACTTCACTTTTCAGACCCGAAGGTTGCCGGCTGGCAAAAACTAAAGGTTATTTTCATTACTGATTAGCCAATAATCTTATATAGTCGATTAACCATTTTGTCTTTAATACATCATTTTCAACAACTACAATAAAGTGACCTGTTAAAAAGTTTGCATAAATATTCCAGCCTTTATTTACTTATTGCACAAACAATACTAGCTACAGCGACAAGTACCGCTTACTTCTTCAACTTGTTTCGATTCATAAACACAGTTTGGAAATAATTGCACGCAGACAGCATGGGTATTTTTTAGGAATAATTTATTGCCAGTAGGAAAGCGTGAGCTTGTGGCAGTATTCAATAAAAACCTTAACAAGACCATAGCATTGCTCACACACACATAGACACCTGAAAAAGTCGCGTGTCCATGGATAACTCTGCACTATAAATATATTGGGTCCCATTTTCTTGGTGGAAAAATAAAGAGGTTCCAAAGTCAAAATTTACAAACAAACAAATAAAAAAAACAACAAGAATATGCAGTCGTTCATTGAAGACCCTTTTTGAAATGAGCAGGAGACAATAAACTTTACGAGTACACTGTGTTTCGGAAAAGCCACGCTCTTTTCTTCTCTCTCTTTTTTTAACATTTCCTTTTTTTCGTGAATGTAAGCACAGTAAGGCTGATAATGTCACACCATTTAACTCTTTTTTGTTGAAAATAAAAGCATAGAATATCTACAAAACCTAGTAAACTTTGAAATCAAAACTGTACATTTAAATTTACATTGAAAATGAGGATTTGTATAAAAACATTTTGCTTCGTTGTATTTATAGAAACAAAGATATTGTTGTGTTGTTTTTTTGTTTTATTTCATGATGCTTTTTCATGTTGTACATTGAAATGTTGACCCTTCAGACAATCCATGATGACGGTTACTTAAAGCGATGGCACTGCCAACTCGAGGGGGCAGGAGTTGGACTGAGCAGATGTTAAGATGCTACAGAGTCTCTCCGATAGCTTCATGAGATCTTCTCAGCCGATTGGCCTTCACAACCAGTCTCAACAACCCCTGTGTTTAGACTCTATTCATCCTGTGTGTGTGTGTGTATGTGTGTGTGTGTGTGTTTTCTGTGTACACATACTGTGCATGTTTAGTGTGGGTGGTGTGTGAGGGGTTAACATAAGGTGTAGCTGTGGGTTCAGGCACTTTTGTTTGGATCCAGTGTCAGACTTCAGTGTGCTGTTGGGAGTCGAGCGCCGGGATGACCAGCC